>SJYA01000418.1:1061742-1122411 GCA_006410615.1 Neotragus moschatus | reverse complement strand
CTCCAAAGTTTCCAAAGTACTCGATCTGGGATAAGACATGAAAATTTGCATTTCTAACAGATTGCTGGGTTTTGTTGGTTGTCTGGGGATCACACTTTGAGAATCACTATTCTAAAAACATTTAGTTTTCGTTTAAGGATGTTTTGAGTGTGAACTAAGGAGATGTTCTGGTATCTTCCAATAAACTAACCAAATAGTGAAACTACCCTGAAAATATGTTTTTATTCTCTTTTTATTTCTATGCTAGAAGTGAATTTAAACTCATAGAAATATGAAACATCAAGCTGAAACTATGCTTACCTTTTTAAAGGTATTAGCTCATTCCTTATCTTAAATATTGATTTTATTAACTTTTTAATTATTTTGGTGGGTGAATGATGACAGCACACAGCACAAGGCCATCTTTAACTGTATCTTT
Organism: Neotragus moschatus; assembly: GCA_006410615.1. Taxonomy (NCBI): domain Eukaryota; kingdom Metazoa; phylum Chordata; class Mammalia; order Artiodactyla; family Bovidae; genus Neotragus; species Neotragus moschatus. The sequence goes on along the minus strand of SJYA01000418.1, from coordinate 1,121,993 downwards.
TTATTTTTTTTAAGATTTATTATTTATTTTTGCTGTGCTGGGTCTTCGTTGCCTCTTGTGTGCTTTTTCTAGTTGCAAAGAACAGGGGTTGCTCTTCATTGCAGTATGTGTGTTTCTCTTGTTGCAGAGCATGGGCTTCAGTAGTTGCGGTGTGTGGACTCAATAGTTACGCTCCCTAGGCTCTAGACTACTGACTCAGTAGTTGTGGTGCGTGGGCTTAGTTGCCACGCCACATATAGAATCTTCCTGAAGCAGGGATTGAACTCTTGTGCCCTGCCTTGGCAGGCGGATTCTTAACTATTGGACCACCAGGGAAGCCCCATCTTTAACTTTAGATTTGAACAAACCATTTTATTATTACATTCAGACATGGAAAACATCAATGTCAATAAAAATTTGAAAATAAAATAGGAAATTCATAATGTTGTATCGTATCCAGTTGGTTTTTAATGTGCCAGAGGAAGTTGCATTCATTATACCAGATTACATTTACAGAAATAACTGGGTACAGAGTGTATATCTAGAAGCAGTCATTTGAGACCCCCTTTTGGAATATAGGATATCATTAACTTGTACCTTATTATTTCAGCAGATCTGCAAATGAGAAGTTCACAAGCACATAGGAATTATCTTGAAGATGGAGAAAGTGATGGCTTTTTAAGATGCCTATCTCTGTATGTATTCTTCACTTATGTGTACAGAAGATAAAATCTGGCTTGTATCAGAGAGATACAGTCCTTTTTATTATTTTAAAGTTGTATTAACTACTCAAAAGTAAAAAAACCTTTTTTTCCCATATTTTCCCTACCAAAACTGTACTTTTGGATATTTTGGTTTGTTTAAAAGGTGATACTCAAACTCTACTTTAATAAAACCCAAGGTATTTTTTTTTCCTCATTACAGAAGCACTCTTGTTCTTATTGGGAGTTTTTGAGTTATGTTACAATATGCACTTCTTCAGACATCTCAGTTAAGCTTTAATTTAGTTGGAGAGCCAACTACATATTGAAAAAAATTCAATTTTTTTCAATTAAACAAAATTTTTTTCAATAAAAATAAATTCTCCCACATAGTTCAAACTTAAGTTGTTCAAGGATTGACTGTATTTACATAGCATTTACATTTTATTAGGTATTATAAGTAATCTAGAGATAATTTAAAGTGTATGGGAAGATGTGTGTAGGTTATGTAGAAATACTATGCCACTTATAAAAGGGAATTGATCACCCTCAGATTTTGGCATAGGAGAGGGTAGCAGTCCTGAAACCATTGCCCTGGGAGTACCAAGGGATGACTCTGTATTTGAATGGTTTGAGGGTTGCATTTTCATTTTTATCTCCATGGCCAGACAGGAGGCTAGCGGAGGTGGATAAGGGCTATAGATTAAGGAGGGCTTTGTATTCTATACTGAGTGTCATCTCCATGCCAAAGATTCTTAAGGGTGGCAAGGGAAAGTGGACTGGAGAGGGTAATGGGTACCTTGTGCCCTCTTGGGAAGAAATATTAAGCCTTCTAGAGTGAGGAGGGTGTTATCAAAGTATGCAACCTTCTACTCCTCCAAGGAGTTCTGTTATGAGCCTTCTCCCGACAACCACCTGCAGCCCCTCGCCAAACAAAGGGGCAGTGGCCCTCAGTGATAGTTGTCTACCCTATGTCAGACACCAGGTCAAGCACTTGAGTGGAGTGAACAAGCGGACTGTTGTGTCTCAAGTGCAACACTTCAGTAGTCCAAACTGCATGCTCCCTGTAATTTCGTAGAGCAGAAATAGTTTCTTGACAGGTTTTAATCAGATATCAGATACTTTTTATTTTAAAGATTAGGTAAGAAAATAAGAATTGAACTTCAAATTTTCCCTTCCTTTAACTTCTAAACCTGCTTTTGATTTTGTACCAAAGAAGGGGAGTTTTTCTCTCATTCTGTGCTTTGGATTTTGTTGCAGTTTGATAAGTTTTATGAAACCTAAGTTATTGCCTAATCTTAAGTTACCACTTATTCTTTTTTTCCTTTTGGTCACATCACTCAGCTTATAGGACCTTAGTTCCCCGACCAGGGATCGAATCCAAGGCCCCAGCAGTAAGAGCAATGAGTCCTAACTGTTAGACTATCAAGGAATTCCCTACAGTTTATCCTTAATACTACACTACCTAGCATCTTACTGGTGCCTTACCACCCTAATCATATTTTGTCATTATATGTTATTCTTTTAAATCTAACACATTCAAAATAGCTTTTTCTTTGAATTTTAATCTATAGTTTGGCAAACAATAGGTCAATTACGGAAAAAACTCCAGTTACTAATTTTTGTAACTAGCCTTCTACACTGAGATATTTTAATCATAAAAAATATATAACTATCTTTTTTTAGGATATGCTGTGATGAATACAGAATGCCTCTTAATAGATATACTCTTGAAATTCAAGTAAACTGTGGCAAGTTAAATATTTGAAACATAGTAGAGAAGTTAACTTCTGGAAGCCTGTTGTGAATCCTTTTATAAATAAGTTATTGTTTCATAATTTACCTATTCTGTACCTTAATTCTTTGGGTTATTGGGTTTTCTTAAAGCCAATGTTATCTTAATACCTTACAAATATATATATATTTGTGTAGCAGTATATAGTTTATGGCACCCCACTCCAGTATTCTTGCCTGGAGAATCCCAGAGACAGAGGAGCCTGGTGGGCTCCCGTCTATGGGGTTGCACAGAGTCAGACAAGACTGAAGCGTCTTAGCAACAACAGTAGCAGCAGCAGCAGCAGTATACAGTTTATAAAACACTTTGATTTGCTTTATCTTATTAGTAATTTTTAAAAATCCTTAATAGTAATTTGCTTTAATTTTATATATTTAGCAGAAAGCCAGTATGTCTGATTTTTTTAATTTATAAAAGTTATATGGCCATGTTATAGAAGCTTGAGAAATGGAGGAAAGGGCATTATAGCACCCTAATATAATAGCTATTATAATGTTTCCTTCTATATGTTTTATTAAAATAGTTTTAAGGGTAGTACACATAGAATTTTGTATTATTAAACTGGGTATACAAAATTGATTGCCTTTAATTGTTAAGAACCTTCTGTTCCTAATGTTATGCAATTTTAACAAAACTGTTGAAATTTTTTTTTTTTTTTTCCAGTAACTCTGGGTGGATTTTAACCATGACTCTTGTCCTCTCTGTGATGGTATTGCTCTGGATTTGCTGTGCAACTGTTGCTACAGCTGTGGAGCAGTATGTTCCCTCTGAGGTAAATTTAATTCTAACCCTTAGGCCATTTGAAGACTGAGCCTATCATTCCCTTTTTTAAATGTTTTGTTTGTTTAACTAGAAAAGCAAAGCCTTTCTGCTAATAGCATGAGAGAAAACTTGGCGGTTCTGATCGCACACGTGGGGGTTGGCACACGAGAGCTACAGCTTTGCAGGCTAAGCATCATGTCCCAATTTTCTGTCGTGCCGACTACTGTAGTGACCAGTGTGCACTGGCTGACTTGAGCTCAGTGTCTCTCTCCTCCCTAGGTCTTTTTTTTTTTTTGGCTGTGCCTCAGGGCTTGAGGGATCCTACTTCCCCAACCAAAGGTCAAACTTTTGCCCCCTGCAGCGGAAGCACAGAGTCCCAACTACTAGACTGCCAGGGAATCCCCTCCATAGGCCTTAGAGACTCAAAAAAAACCTATTGACATGTTTCTATGGTGATATATAAGAAAGAAGGCTTGTGGAACTACTTCAAATTTTAAATTTAACATTGCCACAAATGTTAAGGAATAACTGTTGCTTTAGAAGCATCAAGGCTGAAGTGTTTGATTTTGAGTAATGTGTTTTACTTTACTCTGAGAGAGATGGAACACTGTCTTGACTTTCTTGTTAATTAAAATTTAACTGGCCCAGGTTTCATAAGGTAAAGGACTTTTGTTTCAGAAGAAGCCTCTAATTTGATGATTCAACTTAGCTTTAAAGGAAGAAAAATTATTTATGTAACTAAACATAAGATAATAAATTCTACTGACATCACATCCAACTGAAATAAACTTTAGTTCTTGTGTGCCTCCAAAATCCAGTAGAAAAAAAGAGTGAAAAGAAGGAAGGAGGGAAATTAAAATAGAATCTGATGATAAGTAGTTGGCATGTCCCTAGCATGATGCTTGAACAGTACTCTTATGTTCACAGACTATAAAGATATGCTGTAAGGTTTACACATGAATAATGATTCGGATAATATTTTTCAGGTTCTTATTAAAATCATATGGGATATAGGCAGGCAGAAACTGGGACAGGATAATGTTGATAATTAATATTTATATAGTTGTTCAAAATTTACAAAGTGTTTTCATGAATCTTACATGTCCAGCACACCTCTACAGCAGGTTTTATTATTCATTTTGTAGACAAGTAAATAGGCTTATGAAGTTTAGATAACTTTCCTGGGGTTGCACAGCTATGAAAGTTTTGAGCCTGGAATTAAGCTCCTGTCTTTTGACTCTGCAACTCCTATGTCTTTTCCTATATACCATCTTTCCTCCAGCTGATCAACTATCTAAGTGGCACAAATAATAAATATATGAAATGTTAAGGAAGGCAGAGAGTATGTGTTGGATTGTCGGGATAAGAAGAATGATATGGATTAGCAGAGAGAGAAAAATGGACAATTTGTAAACAAATGGATAAAGTTAGACAGGATTGCCTTGAATTGTGGAAATATTAGAGAATGGGTAAATTTCTAAAGAACTCACCTGTTTATGATACTATCTGAATATCCTCTTGCTTATTACCTACTTGTGTTCTTATTTAGTTCTGATGTCCTCATTTTAATCATTTTTTGTTATTGAAAAAGTAGAAGTTAGATATCTTACATAGGATTGCCTTTGCCTGTTAACTTACTTTTGAACTGCCCCACGCACTCTAAATCTTCATGGCAGCAAAGCTACAAACCTATAGTAATAAATCTTTGTTTTACTCTCCATCACTAGGGAAATTGATAATGTGACTCATATCAGGAGCTCATCATCTGTGTAACCTCTTTGACACTAGGAATTTGAACACTACCAGCAACACATGGTTCAAGTTTTTGAGCCAGGATGCTCAAACTCTTACTGAAACAGTTCCTAGATGGACTTTTCATAGTTCTTCCTCTCTTAATCACCTTACTTGACTTACATAATTGACATCTTCTGGTGGTGTTTAGACATAGCAATGCCTCTCATTGGTGTTTGATTACATCTTACAGACCTGGGAATCCGTCCCTCCTTTTCAGATGACTTTTGAGCTTTCTCTTCCTTTTAGATGTTGTCTCTGCTGTGATAAATTTTGTCTTGATTGTATAGTTTTAATTCTGTGAGAAGTTCTCTCCCTTTATTTCCAAGTTGTTTGTAGAGCATCTCACTGTTTCTGCATATGCCCCCCACANGGTTATTGGGTTTTCTTAAAGCCAATGTTATCTTAATACCTTACAAATATATATATATTTGTGTAGCAGTATATAGTTTATGGCACCCCACTCCAGTATTCTTGCCTGGAGAATCCCAGAGACAGAGGAGCCTGGTGGGCTCCCGTCTATGGGGTTGCACAGAGTCAGACAAGACTGAAGCGTCTTAGCAACAACAGTAGCAGCAGCAGCAGCAGTATACAGTTTATAAAACACTTTGATTTGCTTTATCTTATTAGTAATTTTTAAAAATCCTTAATAGTAATTTGCTTTAATTTTATATATTTAGCAGAAAGCCAGTATGTCTGATTTTTTTAATTTATAAAAGTTATATGGCCATGTTATAGAAGCTTGAGAAATGGAGGAAAGGGCATTATAGCACCCTAATATAATAGCTATTATAATGTTTCCTTCTATATGTTTTATTAAAATAGTTTTAAGGGTAGTACACATAGAATTTTGTATTATTAAACTGGGTATACAAAATTGATTGCCTTTAATTGTTAAGAACCTTCTGTTCCTAATGTTATGCAATTTTAACAAAACTGTTGAAATTTTTTTTTTTTTTTTCCAGTAACTCTGGGTGGATTTTAACCATGACTCTTGTCCTCTCTGTGATGGTATTGCTCTGGATTTGCTGTGCAACTGTTGCTACAGCTGTGGAGCAGTATGTTCCCTCTGAGGTAAATTTAATTCTAACCCTTAGGCCATTTGAAGACTGAGCCTATCATTCCCTTTTTTAAATGTTTTGTTTGTTTAACTAGAAAAGCAAAGCCTTTCTGCTAATAGCATGAGAGAAAACTTGGCGGTTCTGATCGCACACGTGGGGGTTGGCACACGAGAGCTACAGCTTTGCAGGCTAAGCATCATGTCCCAATTTTCTGTCGTGCCGACTACTGTAGTGACCAGTGTGCACTGGCTGACTTGAGCTCAGTGTCTCTCTCCTCCCTAGGTCTTTTTTTTTTTTTGGCTGTGCCTCAGGGCTTGAGGGATCCTTCTTCCCCAACCAAAGGTCAAACTTTTGCCCCCTGCAGCGGAAGCACAGAGTCCCAACTACTAGACTGCCAGGGAATCCCCTCCATAGGCCTTAGAGACTCAAAAAAAACCTATTGACATGTTTCTATGGTGATATATAAGAAAGAAGGCTTGTGGAACTACTTCAAATTTTAAATTTAACATTGCCACAAATGTTAAGGAATAACTGTTGCTTTAGAAGCATCAAGGCTGAAGTGTTTGATTTTGAGTAATGTGTTTTACTTTACTCTGAGAGAGATGGAACACTGTCTTGACTTTCTTGTTAATTAAAATTTAACTGGCCCAGGTTTCATAAGGTAAAGGACTTTTGTTTCAGAAGAAGCCTCTAATTTGATGATTCAACTTAGCTTTAAAGGAAGAAAAATTATTTATGTAACTAAACATAAGATAATAAATTCTACTGACATCACATCCAACTGAAATAAACTTTAGTTCTTGTGTGCCTCCAAAATCCAGTAGAAAAAAAGAGTGAAAAGAAGGAAGGAGGGAAATTAAAATAGAATCTGATGATAAGTAGTTGGCATGTCCCTAGCATGATGCTTGAACAGTACTCTTATGTTCACAGACTATAAAGATATGCTGTAAGGTTTACACATGAATAATGATTCGGATAATATTTTTCAGGTTCTTATTAAAATCATATGGGATATAGGCAGGCAGAAACTGGGACAGGATAATGTTGATAATTAATATTTATATAGTTGTTCAAAATTTACAAAGTGTTTTCATGAATCTTACATGTCCAGCACACCTCTACAGCAGGTTTTATTATTCATTTTGTAGACAAGTAAATAGGCTTATGAAGTTTAGATAACTTTCCTGGGGTTGCACAGCTATGAAAGTTTTGAGCCTGGAATTAAGCTCCTGTCTTTTGACTCTGCAACTCCTATGTCTTTTCCTATATACCATCTTTCCTCCAGCTGATCAACTATCTAAGTGGCACAAATAATAAATATATGAAATGTTAAGGAAGGCAGAGAGTATGTGTTGGATTGTCGGGATAAGAAGAATGATATGGATTAGCAGAGAGAGAAAAATGGACAATTTGTAAACAAATGGATAAAGTTAGACAGGATTGCCTTGAATTGTGGAAATATTAGAGAATGGGTAAATTTCTAAAGAACTCACCTGTTTATGATACTATCTGAATATCCTCTTGCTTATTACCTACTTGTGTTCTTATTTAGTTCTGATGTCCTCATTTTAATCATTTTTTGTTATTGAAAAAGTAGAAGTTAGATATCTTACATAGGATTGCCTTTGCCTGTTAACTTACTTTTGAACTGCCCCACGCACTCTAAATCTTCATGGCAGCAAAGCTACAAACCTATAGTAATAAATCTTTGTTTTACTCTCCATCACTAGGGAAATTGATAATGTGACTCATATCAGGAGCTCATCATCTGTGTAACCTCTTTGACACTAGGAATTTGAACACTACCAGCAACACATGGTTCAAGTTTTTGAGCCAGGATGCTCAAACTCTTACTGAAACAGTTCCTAGATGGACTTTTCATAGTTCTTCCTCTCTTAATCACCTTACTTGACTTACATAATTGACATCTTCTGGTGGTGTTTAGACATAGCAATGCCTCTCATTGGTGTTTGATTACATCTTACAGACCTGGGAATCCGTCCCTCCTTTTCAGATGACTTTTGAGCTTTCTCTTCCTTTTAGATGTTGTCTCTGCTGTGATAAATTTTGTCTTGATTGTATAGTTTTAATTCTGTGAGAAGTTCTCTCCCTTTATTTCCAAGTTGTTTGTAGAGCATCTCACTGTTTCTGCATATGCCCCCCACACCCCTGGATCATGAAGCCTAAAGCATTAGAACCACATGTGGAGTCCTATTAGCAGTTATTACATTCCCTCCTGATATCTGCATATGGGTGTCACTTTGCCCCTTCACTCTTGCCTGGACAATCCCATGGATAGAGGAGCCTGGTAGGCTGCAGTTCATGGGGTCACTACAAGTCAGACACAACTGAGCGACTTCACTTCATTTTCATGCATTGGAGAAGGAAATGGCAACCCACTCCAGTGTTCTTGCCTGCAGAATCCCAGGGATGGACCCCGTCTATGGGGTCTCAGAGTCGGACACGGCTGAAGCGACTTAGCAGCAGCAGAACTCTTCTTCTTGTCCTTAACAATCAAGAATATGGTGACACCCTCAAAGAATATATACTTTTCTAAGACATATTTTCAAGAAAAATGTACCAAAGACAGCTATTTGTATTCACTGCTTTTAGGCTTTACTTTGTATTTGAAACCACATTAGCTAAGTGGTAATGTTTTTTCAACTCTATTTCTAATTATAAAAGATCTATATATTTGACATAGAATGTATAAAGTTATCTATAAAGAAGCAGGAAAAAAAATCACCTAGAACTATTTTGTATTGCCATTTTAGTGGATTTCTTTTCACTGAACTATATCAATACATAAAATTTTTAAAATATTGCAGTGTAGATACTCCTTTTGTGATATTTTCTCCTTAATTTACTGTAAAAATAGCTGAGAATTTAAGTCGCCTACTTTAAAATTTTACTTCCATAAAACCTTTTCATTGAGTTTATTTTTGGAACATAAATTACTTCTGACCCCTCTCCATAGTAACATGAGGGTACATTTTAACTTATATAAGCAATGGGCAATACTATTTATATTTTGTTAATATAGTTTGCATATATAATCCTGTGTGTTTATAGGAAATCAGAAACCTGCTGAGAGAATATGTTTGTCTTCAGTATAGACCTGGTATCTTGAGCTCAAACATGAAATATTAAAAGCTTCCTTTCAGTCACTACAAATAAACCTTAAAATGTTTGCAATAAAGGCCAGAAATGTAGTCTTGGAAACTTATGAACAGCTTTGCTCTTCTTATTTAGGAAAGTTCTGAAATAACTTATCTTTAGCCTCTTTCGCACATAGTAAATATTCATCACATATCATGTAAGAGTAGTGCCAGAAAGAGTTGGCATTGGTTGATCTTAAAGCAGTATCATTTTGAGTAACTTGACTTATAAAGATTTTGATCCTTATTTCTCCACTTTTCCCCCCTGTTCTTTCACATGTATGATGTCCTTTTTTTTGGGAAACATCATGAAATAATAATGCTTTTCTCTTGTTAAACTATCTATTTAAGATTGTAAAGGGTTGTCATTCACAGTGATCCTTGTCAGGCGGGTCAAACCTGACTTACAAAAACAGGGTTCAAGTATTGGATATTCCTTTCTAGAGATCAGGCAGCCTCAAAAAAGTCCTGAAACAGCAAATAATCATAGAAAAGCTGCCTCTGTTATTTTATTATCTGTTTGCTTCCTTTTTTATTTGCGAAACCCATGATCATCTGATTTCACATGGTCAGTTTAAAAAAGTTTTAGAAGACTCCAAATAATATTCATGTTAGTAAATCATATATACTTACTGGTAACATACAGTGTGCCAGGCTCTGTTCAAGAGATTAGAGGGACAGTGAAGAATAAGATGACAATGAACAAAGTTACACGTTAAAGATTTCAAAGACTCGAGTAGAATGAAACATGTTTTAAACTAGAATAAACATTATTTTCTTTGTCTTAAAAAAAGACCAAGAATCTTGCTGTTTTGAATCTTTAAGTCTCAAGAGAGACAATCAAAAAATTTTATAAATGCCAGAGCTACCATAGCTTTTTAATCTAAATTCTGTTAAGAAATCTAGTTTTGCTGTTTTTTGTTGTTCTTTCTCAAGCCTTTATCAAATGTAGTAAGTTTTTGTATACATATATATAAAAATAGTATGTATAATATATATATTTTAGAAAGCCTGTGGATTTTTGCCTAGTTAAAAAATGTATGACATTTTGATTCCACTTGTCTAAGTATGACTACAGCTTCTGTTCTAAATTTCTAACTTATATTCACTCAAAACTTTGATATAGTTCCATTTATTCTGGCATCTAATATTATTGCTTAAAGACTAGAAAGCTTTTATGTTAGTGATTTTTTTTTAATTGAGGCTTGAAATTTCTAATCCAATTTGAGAATATAAAGAAATACTTCTAACAAAGTAACAAATACTTTTGTTGTAAAACAAAACAAAAGAAAATAGGAAATTAATATGTGATACAGTATTATTAACTAAAGTGCAGATTTTGTTCAGATTTCACAAAATTTTATGCTAGAGTCCATTACTTGTTTTCTTACCTTATTCAAGATTCCATCTTGTACTTAGTTGCATTGAGCAGCTTTAGCTGCATGTACCAAACTCTGATAAATTCAGAATTTTCATTTTTATTCTGTTACAAATATTTTCTAATTTTCCTTGCTATGGCTTCTTAGATACATGCATCATTTAAAAGGGACATTTAATTTCCAAATACATGGTGTTTTTAAAGTATCTTTAATATTAATTTCTCATTTTGATATTTATTTCTCATTTAAATGCTTGCTTCTCTGCAGTTTTTTCAGTTTTTTAACTTTATTGAGGCTTTTGATGGCTAAGTCAAAGATCTTTCTTGGTAAATATCACTTTACACTTGAAAATATGTGAGTTATTTTCAGATATCTTTTGATACTGATTTCTAACATAATTCCACTGTGATAAGAGAACAGACTCTGTAAGATTTCACAGTACCTTTAGACCATGAAATTTTTGACCTTTGTTTTATGCCTCTGGATATGTTTCAGAGTCTCCTGGTTTATATCTATGAGAACTTAAATGGAATTTGTGTCCTACTGTGTGAAAATTGTATAAACCTTAATTATGTAGAATTAGCTCATAGTTGCTTTTCAGGTCTACTGTATCCTTCTACTTTTCTATTCTATTAATTTTTGAGAATTTGATATTGAAATGCCAGATAAAAATCTTAATCTGTCTACCTAAAAAATAATTGTAATATATAGTGGAACTATATGTAACTGTGTATTTTCCAAGTCTTCATAAATGTATTATCTTACTTTCATAATTTAAGAATGAAAAAAAATTGAGTCTAGAAAAAGATCTATGTATAATAACTTGCCTAAGATTGCCAAACTGGTTAGTGAAAAGCCAGGCCTAAAGCCCAACTACATATTTAGTAGTTAAATTTAAGTTTTAGAAGTAATACATGTGACATAAGGGGCTTCCCTGGTGGCTCAGACAGGAAAGAATCCTCCTGCAATGCAGGAGACCTGGATTTGATTCCTGGATCAGGAAGATCCCCTTTAGAAGGGAATGGCTACCCACTTCAGTATTCTTACCTGGAGAATTCCATGGACAGAAGAGCCTCACGGGCTACAGTCCAGGGGGTCACAAAGAGTCACATGACTGAGTGACTAACAGTGAGCGACTAATAAAATTGATTTCCTCTTTCTCAATGCTCAAATAAACCAGTCGGTAGCTTTAAAACATTTTTCCATGCAGTTGCCTTTTTTACATTTTCTATTTTTTGCTTTTAATAATTTTAGACTTTTATCTGATGTCCTTCTACTCTAGATGAGTTTAGATCCCTTACACTGTCTCTCACTTCCATCTCTTCACTTGCTAGTTTTTATAATGTGTATTATTTTGCATACTTTTAGTGAATGCTTTATAAATTTCTGTTGACTCCTTATTACTGGTTTTCTCTTTCTTCCCATACTGTTAACTCTCAGTTTTCATTAGTTCCTTGAGAAATAAAATAAATTCATTCTTCTGTATATATACTTTTAGACTCTGCTATTGGTTGTAGAGTCACATGAAAGCCAATTGTAAAACTGAATTACTTAAAAGTGTTCCCAGGAGAATCTTCCAAATCTCTCTGCTTAATGGAATGTTTTTGTTTTGTTTTGTTTTGTTCTGGCTTTCTTCCCATAAAAGTCATCTCAGTTGCCACTGTTTCTTGTATGTTGTTTTCTTCCTTAGATTCCTTTTTACTTTTGCTGGAATACCTCAAGTAATTTTTTTCATAAAGGATACTTGGGCAGTAACCTTTCCAGCTTAAAACATTTGAAAATACCTTTACTGTACCCTTGTATTTGATTGATAATTTGGAGAAGGAAATGGCAACCCACTCCAGTATTCGTGCCTGGAAAATTCCATGGATGGAGAAGTTTGGTGGGCTACAGTCCATGGGGTTGCAAAATCAGACACAACTGAGCGACCACTTTGATTTTCACTTGAGAATTCAGAGTAGCCACAAAATCACTACATGTACTGGTTAGAGGGTATCCACATGCTCCCATCCATTTCTCTGCACAGATTTTACTCTTTCTCATTCTTTTAGGTAGCTTCTTCCATGCAGATGTTTGAAATCATTTGAAGTTTCTGTCACTGTTTCAAGGCTTTTAGTAGAATTGTGAAAGTTTTTCTTTTATTGTGCCTCAGAGCAAATTATCAGCCAAATCAAACCCAAATTATTAATTTGGATTTTAAGGAGCCCTCACTGTATCAGATCCATGTCCAATCCATCAACTATTGAATTTGTCTTGAAAATTTTCTCTTAACTGGAAAAGTGTCAAGTACTGGGCCACCTCTTTGTTGAAGGATTATTGTTACCTTGAAACAGTAGACAGCAGACCACATCAGAAATGTGTTCAAGTAGGCAGCCATCATGACAGTCACTTTTGGAACCTTTTCGTCACTCCAAAAAGGAAACTCGTAGTCACTCACCATTTCCTCCAAGCATCTTTACCAGCCATAGACAATCCATATGTCTTTCTGGCCTCTTTCACTGAGCATTGCGCTCCTTATTGTTGCACATATTGGTATTGTAGATACTTAAACTTCGAAGGTGCTCTTTATTCAAAAATTACTAAAAGCATCTTTTCAACATTAATACTTCTATCTGGTTCTGTGTTTTTTTTAATACATATTTATTTTTTACTTATTTCTTTAGTTGGCTGCACTGGGTCTTAGTTGTGACATGTGGGATCTTCTAGTTGTTGCTTGCGAACTGTTGGTTACAGCATGTAGGATCTAGTTCCCTGACCAGGGATCGAACCTGGGCTCACTGCTTTGGGACTGCAGAGTTGTAGCCACTAGACCATCATGGAAGTCCCTGTCTTTTTAATATAGTTAGTTGCCCTGTCAGTAATGTCAGCACTTCAGTTTTTAGCTCACAGAATCAGAGATTTATTGCCATATGCATTAACAACAATATCCCATCTCTTAGTAAAAACTTTTCTTTTTCTGCCTTTAGGAGATAGACCTGTATCTAAATAGAGGTGCTTTCAAAAGATATTAGACATTTCCATTATACTTCAGGGAGTTTTATGACATTTGCCCTGATACTGTTTATGCTTTCATTCTCTCCTTTTACTTTTTTGAGTATTAGCAACAATTTGAACTTTTATACATTTATGAAGACCTTTCTGTCAATGTTAAACTATTTTGTGTATATTTTTTGTTCTACTCACAGACTTAAAATCGTGCATACCATTTTCCATATACGTTAATTTAGGACATTTAGTAGCAGAAGAACTTACTCCCAGTCATTTGACGACTTGGTTGGAGAGATAAGGGCTTAAAGGAATTGATCACTCAAGGCATCAAGCATCCATAATCCATGCTCCAGAATCAATACCAGGTGTGGTATTACCACACCTACTCCTTTTAAACCTGAGCAATTTTTCCTGATCTTCAGTTGTTAATTTGTAAGTATTTTAAGTCAGGACATGTGGAAAATTTTTATTTGACCGTCCACTGGGAATTGAATCACATATGTATAACACTGAGTAAAAGGATTCTTGAGGATGTTTATAGAAATTCTTTTTTTTTCTTCAACCAAACCTTAACATAATAAATTGCTATTTGAAGCCTTACTTGGAGAAGTTCCTAATTATCCAAATTGCTAATATTCATTGATTTTTTTTTTCTTTTGCAGAAGCTGAGTATCTATGGTGACTTGGAATTTATGAATGAACAAAAGCTAAACAGATACCCAGCTTCTTCTCTTTTGGTTGTTAGATCTAAAGCTGAAGATCATGAAGAAGCAGGGCCTCTACCTGCAAAAGTGAATCTTGCTCATTCAGAAATTTAAGCTGCTGCTTTTTTTTTTTTTTTTAAGAAAAGTGGAATAGACATCTAAATTTCCATTCCTCATAAAGCTTTTTAAAATGGTTTCATTGGATATAGGGCTTAAAAATCACTATTAAATGCAAATAAAGTTACCCAAATCTGTGAAGACTGTATTTGCTGTAACTTTACCTTCAGTTTTTTTCTAGTAATTTAAGAGATGGCTATTTGGGATTGTATTTTTATTTTACTAATATCTGTAGCAATGTTAATTATTATTTGCATTGTTTTTGTTTGTTTCCTTTCTTAGCCAAATTCTGTGAGCTGATCACTGTTCTTCCCCACTGCCTGCCTTGTCAGTCACCTTAATTAATAAGCAGAGTACTCAGTAGGATATGATGCTGTTGCTCAGAAATGGCCGACAACTTGTAATATGAAATTTAGTAGAAAATACCTTTCATACACTACATTTTCAGTTGTATTGAACTGAAATCATTAAAATTTTCTTTCAATAATTATGTGCTGGAATTTGAGTTAATATGCAGCTGATTTTCAGATTTTCCCTTTCGCCACTGTCCAGCCCAGAAAATAAACAGGAAATGTTCTGTGTCTGTTTATTGCTATATGATCAGGAAGCAAATGAAAGCAAAAATGATCTTCTCACAAGTGTATTTTATGTTATTTTGCACCGACTATAGGTTTTTCTGTTGGATGGCTCTTTCCAAAGAACTACTTTTCTCTGTTATAAAGCATGTCAAGTATAAGTTATTTTCCAAGAACTTCATTTTGACAGTAAGAATTTGACTCGAGTGATGCAGGACTAAGTTTAGGTTTCTCTTTGCAGAAAATGGTTGTTATTATCATTCCTTTATTATTATTATCAGTAATACAGATACAAAAATAAGAATGACATCAGGTAACATAATACACTTCAGTCTTAAAGCGATTCAGTGTCATTATACCATCAAATCTTAAATGACTTTGCAAACCAATATTTTTTCACTCACTTGGGCATTACTGGCAACTGCAGTAGTGCCAGTTGACTGAAGAGTGAGTCACTAACTTATCTTCAGCCTAGTTATTAGCTTTCTCTGAGTCAAAAGAAAATACAATTAACCAAGTAAGGCTTTGGTCACAAGGTAATAGGTTTTGGTTTTCTAAATAGTCAGTTGTCTAGATTTGGTAGATACAGGGTTAGAAAGTATGTGAACACATTCAAATGGGGAAAAGAGAAATTACTAAGTGGTTGCCAAGCAGTCATTGTCTCTTTCTTATTTTGTATGAGAGTATAATTATATAAACAAGAAATGGACTGGATTTACCTTAAAAAAAAAAAAAAAAAAGCCCAGTTGTCTTATTTACCACTTAAGCCACACACTTAGTTCATTAATCAGACACAGGTTTAATTGTGCACCAAGTGAAGGGAATGGGGATATGATTTGTAGGAGTCAGCCTACAATTAGGAAAGGGCTCCCTTATAAAAACAATACAAAAGATAACCTGAACAAGAGCAATTATATGACTATCCAATATTCTTCCACCTTCCTTTAGTTTTGTTTCTCTTTGCTTCCTGAATGAAGTACCCCGAGACACCCTCATTCCTCATTCCTCTTGAAAGTATTGATCCAAGTTTAGACAAACTCCCCTCTTGTTTATGAGACAGCCTCTTATATGTAGAAATACCCAATCATTCCTCTCTGGTAGGCACTCTAATATTTGCATCCTGTCTTTTTATTTTAGCATGATTAACCAGGCATTTTCAAAAACAATTTTACTTTAACAAAGAAAAATTACCACTCCCTCCCCCAAATGTATACAGTATTAAAATATTTGACTTGAAAATTGCAACAAAACTGGCCCCTTTGGTTTCCCTTAGGTATCACCTTCTTTCCTACCACACAACATCTTGAGAAGCTTGCCTTTGCTCATACGCAAATCATCAAAACTCTTGTCAGTTCAATCCTTCCAGAAGGACTTCCTAAGGTCCTCCTTGTTTCAGGTCCCTGGTCTAAGAGATAGGCTGATTCAAATGATTGCAAAGATAGTAGTAATCCTAATGAATGATCTAGGCCAAAGATTCCCAATCTACACAAAACTTCATGGATACCCTCTCGATACAGTATATTTTTTACAAATCAGAAATGACCAGATTATCTGGTCTATTGATCTTAGAAATCCTTATGTGTTACCTGCCAATCTGAGCTGCATATTAGCATGTTTAAACCTGGTACTTTGACTCAGCCAAAAGCAAACATCTTTATCCCTTATTATTAGTCTGTGTGGCTTTATTTTAGGTAAATGTGCCATTTCCAGTGATTTTTTTAAAATGCATAAAATAATTCCCATTATAATTTTTGTGAGTTCTTACGTATTTTAGAATCACATGAGGGGAATCATTAATAAATTTGTAGACCATTTTAATAAACCTAGTCAGCCCACCCACCAACATTTGAAACAATCTCAAATTTTCAGCTATGTCCCCATTGTCACCACACCATGGCAGTGATTTTGCCAAGGTATCCTATTAGAGATCCACAGTTTAACCATTCAACAACCACTTGAGGGCCTGACACTCAGGCTCTACGCTGAGTGTCAGCCTGAGTGTCAGGCTCTACGCTGGATGATGGGACTGCAACAACAAAGACCCAGTACCCAGCTCTGGTTGCTCAGATTTTAAAGGAGACAAACTTATTAATGTGATATGACCAGATAAGCATGAAGTACTATGGGAGGACCCCAAACTTCAGTGATACCCAACCTTAAACCTAGAGGGAAAAGGAAAGCCAGACAAAATACAGGGAGCAGTGCACCAGTGAGGATAGCATGCTCACACCTAGAGGCAACAGGTGGGGAACTGCAAATGGTTTAGCAGCCTGAGATAGCACATGTAAAAACAGGAATAGATGGGGCTGGACAGACCACAAAATAAGGACCTTAGTGAACCCGGACCTGGTCCTGAGCAAGATGGCAGGCACAGAAAGGGTTTAAGCAGGAGAGCTGCAGTGCAGTGGACAACAGTGCTCCTGACAGACTCGAGGGGCATTTGAGAGAACAGCAATGTCTTGGCTCTGTAGTCACCTCCAGGATCTGTTAAGTTTTGTGTTTATCCAGCCACAGAAAAATGGGAAATCCCATTTGCTTCCCAGGGTTGGTTGTTTTTATTTGTTTTTTGATGCCCAATAATCCTATTTCATTTTGTTTCACATATATTAATATTTGTGAGCTCTTAAGTATAAGGCTCTCTGTTGCTCCACATTATTGTTTGGATGGTAAGCCTACTCAGTGGGTCATAGGCACAATCTGAGTATTGCCAAGCAAACTGGAAGGCTGTCCCATGGACTCCTAAGCTTCTTACCAGACTTCACGTTGGGCTAAATTTTTAAACCACAATGCTTGGTCTACTTATTATTGTCCTCAAATTCTAAGTGGGCCAGCCCAGCTTCTACTAACCCAGGGTATTCCTGAGCCCTTACCTCCACATTACCAGTTGCAGAGCAGGTTATGTTTGCATTTGAGTATCATCAGTAGAAGCTACCCTTTTTATCTTTCTTTCTACTTCTAGACTAGAGCCTACTAGGGGTGGCGGTATGTGAAGGAAAGTTACATGGCTCAGAATAGCCTGGAGTTAAAACTTCCTTCTGGGTCCTCCCCACCATTCTATGCAAAACAAAAAACTCTCTCACGTGAAGAAAAAAAAAAAAAGGACATTAAGGTTGATTATGCCCATCTCCCAGCCAGTCCAGTCTCTGGCCGATCTCCAGAATTCCTTGCCCCAGCCATTTAAGACATAATTACTCTGAACAACCTTGGAGAAAAACAGGCCCCCTTAAGACAATAGATTTCTACATATATGCCTATATATACTTACTATTTTCTTAGGTTAGTGCAACAGCTCACTAATCTGACTCCTGCCCCTTCTCACCTCATTAAAGGTGATCTGTTCCTGTAAAGTGCCAGTCTTGTTCACTTTTTCCGAACCTCGCCTTCTCAAACTCCCGTCCCCTACAGTATGTACAGTGACAGAGACAAAAGATTGAGATAGTGGGAAACGCAGCCTTCTGCGAGAAGCTAGATTGTACAGTTAGTGTAGATTTTCTGACTCTTTGCAATAATTAAATTCTGAAGTGCTATTTGTATATCTTCTCTGAAATGTATAATTGTTGACGTCAGCTTTACTCTTTCGCTCATAAGTATTCTCTTCCTGTGATGTTAATGAATTATCTGTTTAGAGCAGGTGATCTTGACCTTTTTCATGCCATGGACCTTTTTGATAATCTGGTGAAGCCTATGGACTGACTCTTCCTCAGAATAATGTTTTCACAGGCATAAAACCAAGCATAAAGGATTGCAAAGAAAACTAATCATATTAAAATACAATGGTTATTTTCAAAATTTTTCAATTATGTCTATATGTACTTCTTTATTAACACATAAAATAAGGCCTAGTGGTGGTTCTAAAACTACTGGAATTTCAAAGTAATTTCAAATTTTATTTTAAAATCTCGGTAACTACTGTAATATGTAAATAGCTGATTTCTATTGGTGATAAAGTCACAGGAACTGCTCACAGTACTATCAGTCGTTGACTGTGTGCATAAAGAACATGCTATATTTCAGTTAGAAGTTAGTGAAAATATTTAACTTTTTTCTCTTCCAAGTTACTGAACCTCTGCTTTAGGGGTTGTCTAATTTAACTTTGTTATTTTGAGAGTATAGTATTTTTATTTGTTCACTTCTAAATGATTCGGGCTTATTTTACTATTATATGTTTTATATACTTGAATTGTTTGGCAATGTTGTAGCAATAATTGAAGGCTTGGGTGGAAAGAAATCAGCAACTGATTAGAAATGAAAGGTTTCAACAAAAACTCTTGAAAATGTTACCTCAAGAGATACCATCATGCAGTCATTATTGGAGCCCCACATCTGAAAATTTCATAATGCTTAAGTATGTGTCAAATAAAATGTGGTTCATCTGCACTGAGAAATATTATAGTGCTGTCTTGTAAAAGTGTCTACTTAGATATTTCATGAAGTTTGTATATTGATTGCCCATGACTTTTGCAAAGCCCTTTAGAGTACTCTCACTGTCACCTTTAAATGTGTCTTTACAGCATCCTTCTGGGAAAGCAGAATGGGGTTTTGTTATGCCCAAGTCGCGAAATCTCCCAATGACCACCAAGGAGCTGGTATCCGATGCAAAAGCAAGAGAGTCTTTATTACCAAGCTCGAGCTGGGGCTCCCACCATTACCAACGCAGCGGCTATAGGGAGGAGCCTGGAACACTGGGTTTTATTGCTTATATAGGCTAGACGTCTAATTGGTTAGGTGTTGGGTTCTGATTGGTTCCCATTTCCCGGGCTTAATTGCTTAATTCGAATTTCCCAAGCAGATCATAAATCCTGTAGGTAAAGTCAGGAGATCCTAATCTGGGATCTGATTAGTTTCCAGGTGGTGGGGTGAGGTAAGGGGATTTCCAAAGACTCTTTTCTCAGAAATGGAGTCTTTTTTAATAAAATAGGGTGGCTTAGGTCCTTCAGTTTAACATCTCCATGTTAGAATTGAGGAAAAGAGTGTCCGCTAGGAAAGGCATCCAGCCAGGACTCTCAGAGTCATGGAAGGTACGGTCATAGATGCTGAAGGAGGGACTGAGCCTCCTCTAGGCGGGTCTGGAAGTCGATGTGACAGGTGCCTGGGTCAATCTAGTTGTGGTGCCCACTTACTATTGACCAACCCTGAGCTGCGCCCTGGACTACAAAGTAGTCTCCCCCTCAAGCAGATCTCCTTGTAATTATAAACAAGCCACGCCATTCAGAAACAATATTGTACTCTCCCAGGGTGCAGAACACCTTCACATACTTGCACGTACTTCATTCTAACCACAAAATTCTGAGGTAAGTATTCGTATCTCCATTCTTCAGATAAGGAAACAGAGAGGCTGTGACTTGCCACCTTAAATACAGTTCAGTTCAGTCGCTCAGTCGTGTCCAACTCTTTGTGACCCCATGAAGTGCAGCACGCCAGGCCTCCCTGTCCATCANATACTGAAGTAGTTTGCCATTCCCTTCTCCAGTGGACCACATTCTGTCAGAACTCTCCACCATGACCCGCCCGTCTTGAGTAGACAAGAGTGTGGTCCTAGTGTGATTAGATTGACTAGTTTTCTATGAGTATGGTTTCAGTGTGTCTGCCCTCTGATGCCCTCTTGCATGTACTCCCTATCAGGAGTATAGGGAAAGGCAAATCTGAGGAGGTGGGGAGAGCTGAAGAAGGCTTCACATAATGAGATTATTGCCTGGTTCTGGACAAGAAAGATGTATTTAGAAAGGTGGATGGAGCCAGCAGAAATCACTCTAACCAAGTGACAAGCTACGTACTGGAGAGATGTGTTTGATGCATGCCACAAAGGATTCAGATTCAGCATAAAGAAACCCATAAGTCAATAAGAAAAAGATAAGTCACCTATAGAAAAATGAACAACAGATGATAGGAAAAAGCCTTTCACCAGGGAAGAAATCCACAAGACCAATATATTTTAAGAGGGCAACATTACAGCATGGGCCAGGGCAGGGCTTTTCAAATTGAATATGCATTTGAACCTCCTAAAGCTCTTGTTAAAATGCAGATTCTGGCTTGGTGGGCCTGGATGGGATTCCATCTCTCATACATGATGAGGTCCTTCTGGTCCGAGGACCATACTTTTGGGAAGTGGGGAGATAGGTAATGTGTGAACTTTTCAGCCACCCACGTCTATAACGCAGCTATGCCTCCTTTCAGCTGTGAACCTCGGGCAAATAACGATGTTTCTGTGCCTCAGTTTCCTCATCTGTGAAATGGAGATAACAATAGTCTCCATCATTTGTGGTCGGGAGGACTAAGTGGGTTAACATATGAAACACCTGTGGTGCAGCACGTGACAAAACAAGTGTTCAGTACGTGTTAGCAGTTGGTGGTGGCCGTAGGAGTTGCTAGAGAAACGCAGACTAAACCACAGGAGATACCGTTTCACACCCAGCAGGGCGGATGGAGGTCAGAAAGTCTGACACTTTCAAGACTGAGGAGACAGAAATGCTTGTCACTGCTAACGGGGGTGCAAACCGGTACAGCCTCCTGGAAGAGCGGCTGGGTAATACTGGTGAGGTTGGGGGGGCCCCTGCACTGTGATTCTAGAGGTATGTGGATTTCTAGAGAGTGTGTAAAACCTAGCCACTGGAAGCATACGCGGCATGTTCAAGAACCTGGTTGGCTCTGGGGAGGGAGAGAAGGAGTAATACAACTGGCGGGAAAAAGAGGACTACAGCTTTGCTACACTTGATGGAAAGATGACTAAATTTTAACATTATTATCTCTGGATGGTGGGCTTCCCTGGTGGCTCAGATGGTCAGGAATCTGCCCGCAATGCAAGAGAGCCGGGTTTGNGGGAGGGAGAGAAGGAGTAATACAACTGGCGGGAAAAAGAGGACTACAGCTTTGCTACACTTGATGGAAAGATGACTAAATTTTAACATTATTATCTCTGGATGGTGGGCTTCCCTGGTGGCTCAGATGGTCAGGAATCTGCCCGCAATGCAAGAGAGCCGGGTTTGATCCCTGGGCCAGGAAGATCCTCTGGAGGAGGGCATGGCAACCCACTCCAGTATTCTTGCCTGGAGAATTCCATGGACAGAGTAGCCTGGCGGGCTTGAGTCCATGTGGTGGCAAAGAGTGAGCAACTAAGCACACAAACATACACGTCTCTGGATGGTGGATACATGATTATTTGTTACATTACTCTTCCAAATTTTTTGTATTTTCTTACGTTTTTAAATTTTGTTTTTCAGGGAAAGAGACGAGGAAGAAGGGAAACATCAGAGCAAGTGGACTGAGTGGATCTGGTACAGTGTTGGGTGTTGAGTGGGGGGGACAAAGAGATCCATCTACGGGGGCGCCGCCTTTCTTCAGGAATGAGGGGGAAAGAAGTTTAGAGAGACAGATGAGAAAGCTGAAACTCGGGTTAAGTGACCTATCATTTTAGTGGAAAATGCATATTCTTTCCACAAAGATTATGTATTTCATTGAACAAGCATCAATGAAAACACGATCCTTGCTTTTTAGCCACTGGAACCTGAATTCTGGGTATTTCTGCCTGGCTCTTTATGCAGCTGGGGGGGACCTGAGATCCTCCATCTCATCATCGATGTGGAGAAAAATCACACACTGAAAAATTCCTGGGTTCAGCTTCCCTGTCAACCCTGCACCGTGACACTCAAGGGCAGTTTCTCGCTCTCTGAACCTCAGGCTCTTCTGTCACATAAAGGATCCTGGCGTTGGAGCGTGGCTCTCAGCCTGCAGAGGGTGAAGAGGCCAGGCCGGAGCAGGGCCCTCCTGCCCTTTCCTCTTCCTGGGAGGCCTGGGAGGAGCCTGCCCACAGGGAGGGTGCGGCCAGGAGAGGCCTCCTGTCATTTCTCCTCCGGGCTGCCCCTGGTGACAGGTTGGGAACCTGCTGAGTTTTCTGCACTGCCAGGGCTGGAGACTGACTGGAGCTGGGAGCCAGAGACATGAACAAGATCTTCCCCCTGGTAAGAGCTGCCCCGAGATGGCTCCTCACCTGGGGGCATGGGGCAAACCCCGGGCTAAAGGCGGGCAGTAAAGAGGGAAGACACTGAGGTCCCCCACCGCCCCAGAGGCTCTCTACCAGGTTGTAGGGAGACACAACAGGTGAACCAGGTATGTGGTTCAGGTGGTGAGAGCTGGGAGGGTACAGGAGGCCAGAGGAGGGAATGATTGACATTAAGGGGGGGCACCTGGGGAGCTTCTCCAAGGGGGTACCTCCTGAGCTGGTTTGAAGGATGAACGTTTGCCAAATGGGCAGTGGAGGAAAAGGCTTTCCAGGCAAAGGGCACAGTACAGGCAAAGGTGTGGGAACATAAAGTGGACATGGGTGTAGGGCAGCCGAGTGGGAGGGCCAGTGTTTTCACCCAAGGCTCTTGTGAGGCTTCTGAAAAACTTTTCAGTCTAGCTCCCTGAGGCTGGACCTCCCCTCACCTCAGCCCACCCCACATTCTGTTCTCTTGGGCAGGGGGATGCCAATGGCAATGCTGCTGCTGGAAGCAAAGCCCTCCCTGGAGGGGAAGGTAAAGGCCGGGGGACCTGGGGCCAGCCCCTCCCCCCATGGGACTCCCTTGATGCTGGGCTGTCGCTATGGAGACACACAAGTGGCTCCCTAAGCCTCCCTCTGTCTCTCAGACCTCTGCCCCGTTGTTGATGTCATCCATTCCCAGTGTCCCGGCCATCCGTACTGATGGCCATTTGCTAAATACATAAGCTCACGTGCTGCCCACCCCACAGACATACAGTGCCCCCCAAAACCCGTAGAGGAAAGAGCTCTAGAGCCCAGTCCCTGACTCAGGATGACCTCTGAGGGATAAGGTGGGAGGGATCTCACGTTTATTGAGCACCTGCTCTCGGCCACGGGCTCGCCAAGTGACCAGGACAGTGCGCTTTACTTCTGTGGAATAAAGAAGAAAAGAACACTTTTATTGAGCACCTACTATGTGTCCAAGCTTGACTCTCACTTGACCACTGAGGGGAGAGACCCAGACAGGTAGCTACTACTAATAACTATCAAGGATCAAGGCCCTACTGTGTGCCCAGCACCATGGGGCCTCTTCAACACCCAATGGTCAGCTCCGAGGAGGGTCTCCTGTTAGGTGCAATAGCAGATGAGGCAGCTGAGGTGACATGAGGTCGGGTGGTTCAGCCAAACTGGGATCCTGCATGGATGGGAGGCTTGAGGCAGGGCTCAAGTTCAAATTAGGGTCCCTCGGCTTGCAGAGCCCCAGTATCTTTTTGCTCCACAGTGGCGCTCATTTATTTCAAGCCTGCTTCATGAAGGACCTGGTGTGGAATAATGGCCTCCTTTTCCCATCTGTCCCCAGGGGGATCAGCATTTAAGGGCTTTCAGGCTTTGAAGTGTGACCTTCACCTGGCCACGGACCCCGAGACGCTCCTGTGACCCCTCCTGCCCAACCTGTGCTGTGCAAATATTTGAGAAGCAGCTGCTTGGCTGACCGACCAGGATGCTTCTCCTTGCCAGCCTTCTCGCTGTCTCCCTGGCTACCCGAGTTTACAAGGGAGCCACTGACCAAGGCTGCAGGGAATGTGGGCTTTAGATTTATGCTGCGTCTCCTAGTATGTCCCCCTTCCCAAGGTACACCAACCCCGGGCTTCAGCCACACTTTCTGTCCCCCATGTGCCATCGGGACCTCTACACTCCTGCGCTCTCTACCTGGACTGCGCTCTCCTTACACCTTCCCCTCACCTGCCCATAGAAATCCCATCCTCCTTCAAGCACCCAGGACACCTCATTCACCACATTGGTCACCTGGCTGAGCAAGCTGCTGGGGTGCAGGTACTGGTCTGACTGATAGACCAGCACAGAGCAGGCTGCTCTGAAAATGTGAGTGGACTGTATGGAAGAGACCTGAACTGACCTGAACTGGGTTCTTCCCAAAGCACCTGTTGTGTGCCTGCTGCTGGGCTGACCTCTGGGGACACATGCTCCTGCCCCTTCCCTCAGAGAGTAGTCCCCGGGAGACAGAGGAGGGCTCCCGCTCCTCTTTTTATGTGTCCAGACCTTGTCTTCTAAGTGCAACTGCAAACTTCTGGAGGGCAAGGGTCAGAGCTGTGACTGCTTCTATGTCCTGTACAGAGCGGGGCACCTAGCGTTAGTCACTCGGTCATGTTCAACTCTTCGCAACCCCATGGACTGCAGCCTGCCAGGACCCTCCAGGCAGGAATACTGGAGCAGGGTGCCATTTCCTTCTCCAGGGGATCTTCCCAACCCAGGGATTGAACCTGGGTCTCCTATGTTGCAGGTAGATTCTTTACCATCTGAGCCACCAGGGAACTTAGTAGGTCCCCAGTAAGATTTTCTTTCATTATTTCAAAAGCCAGAAAAAATTCAGGAGCAAAGTTAGTTAAAGGTGTCACTATCATTTCCAGATCGGCACATAGTAGATGCTCAATAAAGACAAATATTAGCCGGAACCTTTACAGCACTTGCTATGTACCAAGCCCTGTTCTGATCCAGTACCTAGCTCAATCCTCTCAACAACTCTAATGTAGGCATTAGAGCCCCATTTCCCACATGAGGAAAACAGGCACAGAGAAGTAAAGGGGCTTCTCAGTGTGGCCCAGCTGAAAAGTGGTGGAGCTGGGATTCCAACCAGCATCCTGGCAGGTTCCAGATGAACAATCAGTTGACACCATGGAAAGAACGCCAATTTTGGCAGCAAATAGATGTGGGCTGACATAACAGCTCCACACAAGAGGACCTGGCCTTTTCCTTCTCTGAGCTTCAGTTGCCTCATCTGTAAAATAACAGGTGTCTTGAGTAATGAAATAGTGGCCATGAAGGGCCTGCTTTGGCTTCTGCCCTATGGCAGGAACTCAGTAAGCAGGTGTCCGTGTCTCCTTCCCCATCTCCTGAGACTCATGGAAGGACACGGGGCTTAGGGGGTGGAGCAGAGACCTGGGGCCCTCATCCCGACTGCCACTCACCAGCTACTAGATGTGGGCCAGGCCCAGGCGTTTGGTGGGTGGGTCCACTGGCAGAGCTGAGAGCCTCTCAGTGGGCTTGGGAGTGCCCTCCTCCAGGGAAGCCTGTCCTACCCCAGGACCCCAGTGAAGAGGGACCACTCATAGGGCTCAGAGCAGGGGACTGGCTGCTCCATCACCTGCTTCCCACCCCACACAGCAGACTGCAGCCCTTGCTGCTGCTCACGCCGAGGAGCCTGCCTCTCAGCCTTCCTGATGCTCCTGCTGACCACTCTTGCAGCTCTCATCGCCCTGGTCGCCATCCTTGGACCCCCACCTCGCACACCAGGTCAGGGTGGGCAAGAGAGAGTGGGTCAGACTTGTTGGGAGGGTAGAGGGACCCCAGAGCGATGGGGGAAACTTCTCCTGCCTGGCTTCTCCACCAAGTGACTTTTGAACAGTTCCTCAGGGTGCATGTGAGCTTCCATCTGCACATCTGTAGCTTGAGCTCTTGAACTGGATCCAGCTATGATGCCACCTCCTCCAGGAAGCCTTCCCCTGCCTGCCTTGTTTAGGAGCCTTGTTTCAGCTCCCAGTGCTCTCACACTTCCTCTCCCCCAAGCCCGATCACCAGAGTGGTGTTGTCCTTCTGTGTGTCTGTCTCCACCACAGAGGACAGGGACCTGTCCAGTACATCCCTGAGGCCAGGCAGGCTTCAGCAGTGAGCCCCAACACCAAACATGACCTCGTGGAGCTAACAGTTTGCAGAGTGACACAGAAGTTAACCCAATAAGCACTTTAAGGCAGGCTTAGTGGGAGCTCTGAGAGTCTGGGGTGGGGCTCTGGCCAGTCCAGAGGTCAGAATAGGCACCTTGAGAAGTGAACGGCACTGAACCACGAAGGGAAAGAGGGGTTGGTTGGTGGAGGGGGTGGTGGGAAAAGCATCCAGGCACAGGGAACAGCATGTGTGGGGTGGGAGGAAGTATGAGGAGAAGGTCAGTGGACTCGATGGACAGGGCAGCGGGTAGGGCCAGGGGCCCAGGGCCCAGCGCCTCGAGGGCTGCACTGGGGAAGGAAGTCACCATCTAGAGAGCCTTGGGAAGGAACTAGCTGCAGGTGGGATGTCACCAGACCTACCTTCTGAGAGATGTCTCTGTTGCCTAGCAGGAGGTGCTAAGGGGATACAGTCAGAATAGGGGTAGAATCCACGGTACCCTCATGCCTGTGCATGGACACTGTGGGTAGATGTGAACACATGAAGAGCTGCCTCCTGGCATCCACCTGTGTGTCTGTGTGTACATGTGTGCAAGCATCTGTGTGTATGCACATGTTTGTATGTGCAGGTACATATCTGTGTGTGTGTTTGCCCTTGTGTGTGCATGTCTGTGTTTGTGCAAGTGTGTGTCCAAGTGTGTATGTCTGTGGGCAGTTGTGTGTGTGTGACAATGTGCCTCTGAGAGCCAGCCCCCTCACACTAGCTGAGGCACTTCCAGGAGATGAGCTGTGATTCACATGCGCACAGACCCACATAAACTCGCCCCTGCCTCCAACCCACACACATGTGTGTCTGCGTGCACAACCTGCAGAGCTGGTCCACCAGGCTCCTCTGTCAGTTTCTCTCCCCTAATACTTTGGAGCAGCCCCAGGGCTGGGTGCTCCACGCAGTGGGACAGAGGGAAGACTCTCAAAGGGACAGACACTCAGATGGTCCCCACCACTCCTGGGCACTGCGGAGGTGGCCCGACCTCAGGAAAGAGAGAGGCAGAAACCTGGTTATTAGCTGTGTGGCCAGGCCTCTCGAACCTCACTGAGTCTTACTTTTCTCATCTATAAAATGGGGCTAGTGATGGCATGTCACAGGAGGGTTCAGGGAAACAATAGAATAAAAATGTGAAGGTGTTTGCAACCTGTACAGCTGTCCCAGATATAAGGACTGTGGCATAACGGTCGCTAGCTGGCCCCAGGATGTTGCCTCTGACACCCTCACCTGCACCAGGAACCCTGCCATGAAAACCCCATCACTGACTCGAGGCCTGTCCTGAGGAGCTTCCCATGAGATGGTTGTTCAATAGACATGGGAACCATGACTTTATCTGCACTCTCTCTAGGCTTATTCACACAGAGACTTTTGTGTAATCTCCCCAGCAGTCCCACGGGGTGTGTGCTATGCTCCCTACTTTGCAGACAAGGAACCTGAGGCACAGAGAGTTCAGGTCACCTCCCCATGGTCACACAGCCGGCAAGTGGTTGAACTGGGGCTTGCACGCCATCTTCGACGCCGAGCTCAGGGTCCTCCCTGTGGCCCCAGCCCCTCGCTCCAGCTCAGGTGGGGCTCAGTGGGGAGAACTTGGTGATGCCCTTGTGAACACCATCCTTGACCCTTCCGGGGCTCGCCCCGCCCACTCAGGGGCACAGGCTTGTGTGACGCAGATGAACAGGACGGGCTTCCTGTGCAACGACCGGAGCAGCTGCATCCCAGCCAGCAGGGTCTGTGACGGCATTCGCACCTGTGCCCACGGCGAGGATGAGGAGGAGGCCTTGTGCCGTGAGTACGCCAGGGCCCCTTGAGAGGTGCCCAACTCCAGCTCTCCCTGCAGCCAGACTGAAGCTCGACCACCCTGAACGTACCAGGCACCCTTGTGTGCTTCTATGCCTTTGGTTGTATACTGCCGGGAACATTTTCTCCCACCCTGTCCTAGTCACATGCACACACATATGCCCACACAAGGGAATGCCTCCATTCTGGGTCTGGAGAAACTGTATGCAACCCTCACGGCAGAGTTCAAGTGTTACCTCCTCCAAGAAGCCTTCTCTGACTCCCAAACTAGATGCTGCTGTTGCTAAGTCTCTTCAGTCATGTCCGACTCTCTGCGACCCCATAGACGGCAGCCCACCAGGCTCCCCTGTCCCTGGGATTCTCTAGGCAAGAACATTGGAGTGGGTTGCCATTTCCTTCTCCAAAGCATGAAAGTGAAAAGTGAAAGTGAAGTCGCTCAGTCGTATCTGACTCTTCGCGACCCCACGGGCTGCAGCCCACCAGGCTCCTCCGTCCATGGGATTTCCCAGGCAAGAGTACTGGAGTGGGGTGCCATTGCCTTCTCCACAAACTAGATGAAGTTCCCTTTACTGGACTCTCATAGCCCCTGTGCTTACCTGTGTCCCAGCCCCAGTCACATTGACTGTCAATCTCATGTGGCATGTTTGTGCCCCCCGCCATCAGACTGTGAGCTCCTCTGAGGCAAACCAAGTCTGCTTGATCTTGGGGCCCAGGGCCTGGCACGGGGCTCTGCACAGAGAAATATCTGGAATGATTTGTTGAATAAATGATGAAATTAGCAAATCAACCAATGAATGAATGGGAAGGTCTAACCCCAGACCTTAGACCTGACAGTTCTCAAGAGAGAGGAGTGTGGCAGTTGCCAGAGGAAGGAAAGAGATCGGTGAGTTGGAGTGGGTGGGGCGGGGGAGCTTATGAGGGGAGGGTCATTGTGTCGTGAGCCCTCAAGACCAGAAGAGGCCTTAAATTCATCTAGCCCATGTTCCAGCTCATGCCCCAATCCCCTCTGCCTCCCAGCTTCTGCTTGTGCACTCCCAGGATAGAAGCTCACTACAACTCGAGGCAGCCGCTATCACTCTGGTTTTCAATGGGGACATCTCCCTTGTACTGAGTTTAGGGCTACCTCCCAATAGCACCCTTGACTGGTTCCAACTGTAACCTCTCATCAACCCCTCCCCTCCAAGAACCACATGTCAATCTGTTTCCCATGACGGTGGCACTGGATTGGAGATTGCTTTGTTGTCCCGCATGAGTTTCCTCTTCCCTGAACTACCCTCTGAACTCCCAGTCACCCCGCTGTGATTGGTCTTTCCCACTCCACAAGCATCCACAGAACACAAACCAACTGCCCATGTCCCTCTGCCTGGACTAGCTCCAGAAGCATCGGTGACACTTCCGGCTGGCTCTGGCCAGTCCAGAGAACAAAGACTTTTCCCCTCCTGAGTCTGGGTACTATCTCTAGTGATGTGGCCTGAGTTTGTGTTAATTTTTGGTAGCCCTGTCACACTGCTGTCTAACACAGAACCTACCTTCAAGAAGGGTGTCTGACTCCCTCTCACAAAACATGTGAACCCACATCCCCTGAGTTCCAAGTGCAAGACTTCACACTTATTCTTTTTAAAAATTATGTATTTTATTTATTTATGGTTGTGCTGGGTCTCCACTGCGGGTCTGGCTTTTCTCTAGTTGCAAAGAGCAGAAGCCGCTCTCCAGCTGCAATGCTCGGGCTTCTCACTGCAGTGGTCTCTCTTGCTGTGGAGCACGGATTCTAAGTGCAGGGGCTTCATGGCTGCAGCACATGGGCTCAGGAGCTGTGGCTCTCGGACTCGACAGCACCGGCTCAATAGTTGTGGCTCACAGGCATGGTTGCTCCATGGGATGTAAAATCTTCCCAGGTCAGGGATTGAATCCGTGTCTCCTGCACCGGCAGGTGATTTCTTTACCGGTTAGCCACCAGGGAAACTCCACATTTATGCTTGTTGTGTTCCAGTTGGAGGAAGCTTCCTGGAGGAACTTGAACCTGGACTTGCAGGTGGGATGGCTTAGGACAGGTGTCAAGAAGGACATTTCTGGAGGCAGGAGCAGAGTAAGACAGGGCGTGGATGGGAAGGAGCAAGAGCTGAGTAGGAGTGAGGAAGGGAGGCGCAGCTCTGGGCATCCTGTTGGATGAACGGCGAAAGAGCCCTCCTCTCCGTTGACTGACCTCCTCCCCAGGAAACATTCTTCGTGTGTTCTCCTTGTGCCCTTCCTGGTTGCTCACTGACCTTGGGTTTGTCAGCTGCCAGGCTGGTCAGGACAATCTACCTCCATTTAGCTGTGAGACACCTGCAGCCTGAATGTACCAGCCTGCCTGTACCTGAACTTCAGCCAGATGTGGACTTGCTCCTGCGTCATCTCTCCCCCTGCAGGAGCTGTGCCCCAGAGCCTCCCTGGCTTTCTCGTGGCTCACTGTGGAGACCCTGCTTCCTGGATCTACTCAGACCAAATGTGTGATGGAATCAACAACTGCGGGGACTGCTCAGATGAACTGAGCCCAGGTGGGGGTCTGGGCACAGGCTGGGCTGGGCAACTGGCCAGGCAGCGGCCAGAGGGCAGAAGTTAACCAGAGACTCTCTGAGGTTCCCCCTGCATCCCCTGTTTTCATTCTAGGAAGATGTTTTCCACTTCTGCTTGAATGCCTCAAGTGGCAGGGTGCTCATTACCACTACAAGTGGTTCCTTCCAGAGAGTTATTCTTCTGTGGTGGGGAGCTTAGTTTCAAGGTCTCAAATGAGGAAGCCAGGGAGCCCAGAGGGCAGTCACAAGAAGAGTACATACGTAGCCCAACTGGGGTTTTAACCTGGGCTTCCCTCATCTCCTCTGCACCACCCAACAATCCTGTGAGGAAAGCAGGGCAGAAATCATTGGCCCCAATTTATATGTAGGTAAACTGAGGCCAGAGGGGAGAAGCGACTTAGTAAAATGAGTGATAAAGACGGAGCTTGGGTATGAACCCAGGTCTCCCAACTCTAAGATTTGAGTTCTGTCACTGCCCCAGAGTTTGCTTCCAATCTCTTCCCTGGCATTCAACCCACAAATATGTTCTGAGCACTGTTGGGGGCTGGCCTGGTGCCAAGTCCTGCTGGGAAGCAGCCAGGGGTCAAACATATGTCCTATCCCCAGGACTTACATCATGCTAGTGACTAAAGGTAGTGCCGGGGTCCTGGAGAGGTTTCTGTTGGGGGGAGGGGAGAAGAAATCATCAAGGGAGATTTCTCGGAAGAGACTGTGCTCAAGCAGGCCTTACAAAATGGACAGGGTTTCACTAGGCAGAGGCTGGGTGGGCAGCAGGGAAGGATGGGAGATGACGGGCACCCATTAATATTTGAACACTGACCGTGGGCCTGGCACTTGGCCTATCTTTCTTAGTCACAACCTTGAACAGATGAGGAAACTGAGGCTCAGACAGGGTGAGAGACTTGCTTGAGGTCACACGCAAAGTCACACAGAAGTTTAGCCCTTCTGGATGGCACATTTACGATATATATGCCACTTCCTGCCGCTTTGGTACCTAAGGCAGATATTACTAGGCTTGGATACAGCCTCAGTGCTTTTCTTTGGATACAGCCTCAGTGCTTTTCTCAGCTCAGTAATCCTAGTCGGGCCCACTGATGGATCACATGAGATGTACATGAGACAGGGTATCTGTCACCCTGCCACAAGGATGCCACCCTAGGAGGCTCTGAGCTGAGCTGGGGAGTCTAGATTCTCTCTTCTGCAGGAAATAAGGAATACAGTCAACCTGAGTCAGATAGGGTAGGGCTGTGGGGGCTATGGCCAGTTGCAGGGCTAAGGAGTGCCCTGGTGGATGGGGCATTCCAGCTGTTCTTCTGCCTTCCCAGGGACTGCATGCCCGCCCTGCGGCCCTGGGTGGTGGCGCTGCCCCTCGTCTGTCTTCAGATACTGCAGCTGTATCCCCAGGAGCCTCTGCCGGGATCGTGTGCAGCATTGCTCCGACTGGTCCGACGAGTACTCCTGTCCTGGCCCTTGACTGAATCACCCAGGCCAGAGTGGGCTGCTGGCTGGAATGGTGTTGATAACCCTTCACATGTGCTATGAATCCAAGAGCAGAAAGGAGTCTTTGAGATCACGCAGAGCAATCTACACACCATTGTCTCTGAATAGGAATTGCCTCTCCTGCTTTCAATTTTCATCCTCTGCTTGAATTCTTCCAGGGATGGGGGGCTCATTACCACGTTAGGCAGCTCCTAACAAAGATGAGGGAAATCTGCTTCCATGATTTGTGGCCTGCCTCTGGCAACACACAGGAAATCTGCTCCTTTGCTCCAAGACAGGCTTATAGATACTGACCTTGTCACTGCTTAGAGAAAAAGTAAGTTTGGGGCTTGAACACCAAGCTGAGAAGTTTAGCCCTTCTGGATGGCACATATACGATGCATAATGCCACTTCCTGCTGTGTTGGTGCCTAAGGCAGATATTGCTAGGTTTGGATACAGCCTCAGTGTTTTTCCCAGTTCAGTGATCCAGTGGGGCCCACTGATGGATCACATGAGATGTACATGAGACAGGGTACTTGTCACCCTGCCACAAGAAAGCCACCCCAGGAGGCTCTGAGCTGTAGTAAGAACAGCTTGAGGAGCCCCTCCTCAACCCGTTCCATCCCCTCTCCTCTGGACCACTTCCACCCTCACCCCAAGACCATAAGCCCAACCAAACAGCCCAGGTCCCTTCAAATAGGGATTGTATTTCAATCCCGAAGCCTGAATGAACCAGCTGTTTCTTGGCATACATTCCGGTTTTATAACACCCAGGCAGGCAAGGATGGATATATCCATTAAACAGATGAGGAAACTGTGGCCCCCAGGATCATACAGCAAAGTCAGGCTCAGAAGTAGGACTCAAACACGGTCCATGGTGTCCCAAACCCAAAGTCGTTTCTGCTACCAATGTGACCCTATCTTGGCCGGGGTGGAGCCAGAGTCTCTGGGTTTAAAAATGTAGCTTGAGGGTCAGAAAGTGTCCCACCCTTATACTGAAAGATGGACTTGGAATCTGGCTAATAAGAGGGTTCCTGTTGATGGAGACAGACATATCCCTGTTGGAAATTAATATAATCAATTCTATGTATCAGTCTTCTGTGAGATTTGAATTAAAAATGGACATCTGAGAGACAGGTGAGCTCCAGTTCATTCATTCCCACCTGAGTCAATTAATTTGCTCACTGAACAGTCTCTGTGTGCCTGTTCTGTGCCAAGCCCAGTGCCAGGCACCCAGAAGTGAACAGACCTGGACCTCAGCACCAAGGAGAAGAAGGTGTCATGGAGGAGGCCCCTCACACTGGAAGGATGGTTAGGGCAGCAGGAAGTGCTGGGCTGAGGGCACCAAGGAGGGGACTTGGAGAGCCAGGATGTAACCATATTTCTGACTCAGATGAACTGAGGGCCAGCTCACGGAACAGGACACCTCAGAGATCTCACCTGAGCGAGGCTCAGCCCTGGGTTCTGGCACCTTTGGCTGAGTTTCTCTCCAAGGGCAGCACAAATGGGGCACAGCCAGCATGCTCGAGGCATCCTAGGTTCCGAAGACTGATCCAGAGGAGCTGACTAACCCCTCAGGAGGAAGAAATGAAAGTCACTTGGACAGAGTGCCAGGCGGGCTGTAAGCCATGGGGTAACAAAGAGTCGGACACAACTGAGCGGGTAAGCATAACACGGGGAACAAGAAAAGGTCCAGCCGCTCATGCCAGCGTTCACATGCCAACATGTTCCCGATGCCCGGAGCATCAGTTGTTGAAAACAAGGTCACTGAGGAGAGGCCATGGGAACAAGAGCCTATGCTAGCTCCCACTGAAACCGCACAACTTAGATTAGGGCTCATACTCAGCCAAAGCCCAGGCTGCGACTGGAACCCACTGTCTTTTAATTGAGGTCACACGCCTGGTCTCAGGACTTAATGAAGCTCAAGTTCTTCAGGTCTCTTCACAGAAACAATTCAGGGATAGGTAAGAAGTGGGTTTATTTAGAGAGACACATATTCTACAGACAGAATGCGGTCCATCTCAAAAGGTGAGAGTGGCCCTGGGAGAAACACACTCCACACACAGAGTGTGGGCTATCTCAGAAGGGAAAGGGCCTGAAACACAGGGTGGTTAGTTTTTATAGGATGGGTAATTTCAGAGGCTAACAAATGGGAGGATTATTCCAACTATTTTGGGAAAGGGGAGCTTTCCAGGAATTGGCCCACCATCCACTTTTTGACCTTTCATGGTTAACCTCGGAGCTGTCATGGCACCTGTGGGTGTGTCATTTAGCACATGCTAGTGTGGGTATACAGTGAGGTCCACTGGAAGTCAAATCTTCTGCCAAATTGGACCTAACAGTTCCAATCGATCTGTTGTATCCTCAAGGGCTATGCCATTCTTTTAAAGGTTGTGCCCCAACTCCTTCCCTCCTGTTTCAATACCAGTCAGCCTCGGTGTTTCAATTGCAAGAGAGGCCCAGTTCCCGCCAGGGGTTGGTGGTGCAAAGGTTGGCCCTTGTGGGAGAGAGATGGGAAGACCTCAGTGACATTCAGTCCTGAGCTTCTTCAGTGGGCTGCAGCTTTCTCAGAAAAATGCTCAGAGGCACTCAGTTGCACGTAATTCTATCCTCTGCTCCCAATCAAGCCCATTCATGGGCCTTTACAGGAAGAGGGGCCCCTTCCCAGGGCCTGAAAGTGGGCTCCTGCCTAACACTCAGAAATGAGTTGTCCGAGAAGACCTACAAACTGACAAAGTAAAACACTAGATTGTGAATGGGCCCCAGGATGGAGAGCAATAGGGAGCCCAGGAGGACTGCTCTGCCACGTAGCCCCAGTTGTACTACGGTAATGGGGCTAACTTCTGGGCTGTCTCTGGCCAGTCATTGTGTTTGGCCCATATTTGGTCTGACACAGGGTCCTTACTGATGGGACCTCCTGTTGTGAGACAACTCATGAGAAAGTTATTGTGTCTGGCCAAGGTGGATGGTTTCAGTCAGCCGTTCCCTAACAGGCCTGTGGGGTTAAGATGTTTCAGTTTATAGGATGAAGAAACCAAAGCTGAGACCAACTTGCCTGAGTCCATTCAGCATGTCAGTAGCAGAGGGAAGCCAAAACCCAGTTTTCTGGGTGCACACGGTTGACACTTGCTGAGTGCTCACAACTAACCAGGCACCGTGCAAGAACTATACCTCTCACCTCCAACAAGGCTCCGAGGGTGGTACAGTGTTTATGCGAGGTTTAGAGAGGCCAGGCAGCCTGTTGAAGGGTGCACGACTGGTGAGCGCAGAGGCAGGGAAACAGAATCCTGCAGGGTCGCCCAGAACAAAGGCCTTTCCGTGCCTCACCCCCTCATTTCTCATTGGGTCTCCTAGGTCTTTCCTGAGTTACAAAGAGCAGACTCAAGCAGTTACTATTAATAACTAGGGGTGTGAAGAATATAGAAACAAAGGAACAGCAGTTAAACAAGAAAAATAATGAGAAAACAAGAAAAGTTAAGAAAGAAAAGTAACAATAGTTCAGGGATGAAACAGAGTCCTACTCCCCCTCAAGGCATAAGCCTAACAGTCTGATGCCTATCTTTGAGCTGTTCTGTAGCAGCTAAGACCTGCACACTCCGATGGAGGCTGCTGACCACACACTGAGCGCAAGCACTAGCCCCCAGACAGTCCAGAACCAGAGGGTGGATGGTGAAGATTCCTGGAACACCACACTGTTACTTCACAACCTACCAAGGGAAAGAAAGTCAGGAATCCTGGAGCCTTCATCCCCAAATGTTGCCTTTAAAAATGCTCCCCTGTAGAAACAAAATGCTCCCCTGAAAGCTATTGGGGAGTTCGGGTCTTTTGATCCTAAGCTGCCTGTTTTTGCTTGGCCATGCAATAAACCTTTCTTTGCTCTAAACTCTGACACTTCCATTCATCTGGCCTTACTGTGCCTTGGGCACGTGGACTTGGGTTTGACAACACCAGGAGTCTGGACACTTAGCTATGGCAGTTGGCTGTTTCATGCCAAGTTTCAGGAGGTCTGGGAAGCTTCCAGAGGCAGTGACCCCTGAGCAGGGCCATGGAGGAGCCAGAGACAGGGCAGACTAGGCTGAAGAGCTGCAGGGTGCCAGTGCAAGGAGGGAGCCTAAGGGCATGAGAAGCAGCCCCTGGCTGGAGTATAAAGAAGAGTCTTGGATTCTGAGCAGGAGGTGTGAACCTGACCCTGGACATGCAGGGTGCTGGCAGAGGTTTTCAGCAGAAAAAAACACATTTACTTCCCTTTCTGGAAGAGGGGCTGCAGAGGCTCTCCTCAGAAGGCTTTCCTCTGTGCATGGATGTCATGACCAGACTACTTTGCAGGCAGGAGGGGGAGAGGAAGAGCCAAAAGGTGAATTCCCCTGGGAAACAGTAAAGCTTCCAGCAGAAGAAAGGGCAGGGCCTTTAATGAGTATGTCGACAGAAGGAAAATATGCAACTAAAAGTTGCAAGTTGTTTTACTCAGGGACCTTACTGAAAACTATAGTCCAGGAGACAGCCTCTCAGACCGGGTCTGAGGAACCACTCCGAAGAGATAAGGGAGGAGCCCGGTTATACAGCATTTTTTTTTCCTTGCTGCGAAGACAAACACACGTAGTTGAACATCAAAAGATTACTGCTAATCACAAAGAAAAGACATCTCAACTGAATGATTTTTGCAATTTTCTGTGCATGGGAAGATACAAGACCCTGGGTTCACTGAAGTCACTCTTTACATATGCATCATAACTGTCTCGGGCCAGTACCCAAAGCACAGAGTATTTCCTGGTTTTCTCCATTCCGGATTCCCCCCACGGTGCACCATCGGAGGGAGGCTACAGTGGCTAATGGCTTGATCTTTACAAAAGTGCTATGTATAGTGGGCACCATTCTTTGTTTACTGGAATGGGAGGCAACAGTACCTGTCTACAAATATTAGCAATATTTGCTGAGCATTTAGTACATTGCAAACTTCTGTGTCTTAGCTCTTGTACCTCATTTTATCTTATCCTCATAAAGGAACCTGGCTTGGTATTCGTACTTCACAGGGGCTAAGACAGATGAAGTTGCTGGGCTAAGACCACACACTTTTTAAAGGGTGGTGCCAGGATCAAACCTTGATAGGCCCAAGCCCAGAGCCCACTACCCCCACTCCTTGATGGCTCACTCTTTCTTAGCCAGGACTCCCTAGAAGAGAAAGCTGGAGCCTACGCTGGGGGAGGTAGCCTGTCAACAGGTGGTGGCTGGTGCTGGGCAGAAGAATGGTGTTTGTTCTTTTCTGGTTTATTGGTTCTTCTTTTCAGAAAGAAGCAGGTGCTGTAGCAACCTCCTAAACAGCATTCCATAAACTAGTCCAGGAAGACGCAGAGGCCAGGGTGATTAGCTAGGCCCCTCCCTTGGTTCATATCAGCAGAGCAGGGGATTTAATGCCACAGCCTGCAGAGAGAACTCAGGCAGCCAGCGTCAGTATTTGCCACGTCGCAGCCTCCCTGGCCTCAGCTCCAAGATCAGTACGTTAAGTACAATAGGTTCTTCTCTGTGCAAACACACAGGGATAGATGAATGGAATTTAAAATGGCTCAGGCTTCGCTGCAGAGTCTGGACTGGACATCTGGCCTGGTTTAGCCTTCTGCCATCACTTTTGCCTGGGGCTCTCCATTCATCCTTAAATTCACCAAACCACATGCATCAGAGCTGGTAAGAAGCTCAGAGTCCAGCCAGATTTCTGGTAGGAAGACACTGCTTCCTGGAGAAGTAGTGAAGGAGGGGACCAGCCCAAACTGGCACTGCCTGGTAGCTGTCTCTGGGATTCTGAGGGCCACCCAGCAACTCCAGGCCAGGCAGAAGCAATTTCTCTTCTAAAAAGAGCAATTTCTCTTCTAAAAAGAGCAATTTCTCTTCTAAAAAGAGCAATTTCTCTTCTTAAAAAAGTGATTTCTCTTTTAAAAAAAAGTTATTTAAAAAACAAAACACACATTTATAGTTATATTTACATTTAGTGAAATACACAGATCCTAAATGTATAGTTCAGTGAGGTTTTTTTTTTTAATTTGGCTTCGTTGGATCAGTTGTGGCATGGAGGATCTTTCACTGTGGCTCATGGACTGATTGTGGCACGAGTCTCAGTAGTTGTGACGTACAGGCTTAGTTGCTTTGTGGCTTGTGGGAACTTAGTTCCCTGACTAGGGAACAAACCTGTGTCCCCTGCATTGCAAGGTGGATTCTTAACAATTTGACCATCAGGGGGAGTCCCTCAGTGAGTTCCTTAAAAAAAAAAAAAAAAAAAACAGGTTTATTGAAATATAATTGACAAACAGTAAGCTATACATATTTAAAACGTACACTTTCATAAGTTTTGGCACACATATACCCAAGAAACTATCACATAATTTCATGTCCATCGTGAACATGTCCATCACCCTCAGGAGTCCTTGTGCCCCTTGGTAATCCTTCACTCTCACCCCACCCTGATCCTCACTTCCATATTTAGACAACCACTGCAGAGTGCATCATGAGAAACTCTGGGCTGGAAGAAGCACAAGCTGGAATCAAGATTGCCAGGAGAAATATCAATAANTTGGCCACCTGATGCAAAGAGCTGACTCATCTGAAAAGATCCTGATGCTGGGAAAGTTTGAGGGCAAGAGAAGGGGATGACAGAGGATGAGATGGTTGGATGGCATCACCAACTCAATGGACATGAGTTTGGGTAAACTCTGGGAGTTGGTGATGGACAGGGAGGCTGGTGTGCTGCAGTTCATGGGGTCACAAAGAGTTGGACACAACTGAGAGACTGAACTGAATTGATTTTCCATCAGTATAGGTTAGTTTGTACTTTTCTAGAATGTTATGTAAGGGAAATCAAACTGCATATACTTTTGTTTTGGTCTCTCTGGCTTCTTTCACTCAGAATAGTTCTTATGAGATTCATCCACGTTGTAGCATGCCCATAGGCACTTCTTTTTATTGCTGAGTAGTACTCCATTGTATGGATGTACCATCATTTGTGAATTTCAGGCTTAAGAGATGCACTCTCCATTTATCCATTCATTTGCCAATAGGTTTTAGGCTAGCCTCAGTTTGGGCTACTACAAATGAAGCTGCTCTAAACATTTTTGTATAAATCTTCGTATGAACACATACTTTCATTTATCTTGGAAAATAGAATGGCTGGATGTGGCAGGTGTATGTTTAACTGTTTATGAAACAGTTTGTTTTCCAAAGAGGTTGTATCATATTCTTACCTACACTTGGTAAGATGGGTCTTTATTTAATTTTAGCTGTTCTGATGGGTAGGTGGTAACATCTCATTGTTTTGCTGTTATTTGTTTGGTTTGTGGGGGTTTTGGCTGTGCTATTGGACCTGCAAGATCTTAGTCCCTGACCAGGGATAAACCAGTGCCTCCTGCAGCACAAGCGTGGATTCTTAATCTCTGGACCACCAGGGAAGTCCTAGCAGCATCTCAATGTGATTTTACTTTGCATTTCTCTAATGTTGAGTATCTTTTCATGTGCTTATGTGCCATTCATATATCTCCATTGGTGGAAAGTTTGTTCAAACAGTTTCTAATTGCTTGCTTTTTCATTATTGGGTTTTTAATTTTTTTAAATTTATTTTGGCTGTTCTGGGTATTCATTGCTGCACGGGCTTTCTCTCTACTTGCAATGAGCAGGGGCCACCTTTTGTTGAGGTGCTAGGGCTTCTCATTGCCGTGGCTTCTCCCATTGTGGAGCACAGGCTCCAAGGCGTTCAGACTTCAGTCGTTGCGGCACATGGGCTCAATAACTACAGTTCCTGGGCTCTAGAGCACAGGCTCAGTAGTTGTGGTGCATGGGCCTAGCCCCTCTGCAGCATGGGATCTTCCCAGGCCAGGAATCAAACCTGTATCTCTTGCATTGGTGGACTCTTTACCATTGAGCCAACAGGGAAACCCCATTACTGGGTTTTGCAAGTTCTTTATATACTTGGAACACACACCCTCTACTAGGTTATCGTTTGCAAATACCTCTTTCAGCCTGTGGCTTGTCTTTTCATTCCCTTAACAGTGTCTTTCAAAGAGCAAATTTTTTTATTTTGACAAAGTCCACTTTGTCAAATTTTTTCTTTTATGGATCATGCTTCCAGTTGTTGTGTTTAAGGAATAATTACCTAATGCAGGTCACAACGATTTTATACTATATGTTCTTCTAGAGTGTT
Organism: Neotragus moschatus; assembly: GCA_006410615.1. Taxonomy (NCBI): domain Eukaryota; kingdom Metazoa; phylum Chordata; class Mammalia; order Artiodactyla; family Bovidae; genus Neotragus; species Neotragus moschatus. The sequence continues at coordinate 1,081,297 of SJYA01000418.1, read as the reverse complement.
TATAATTTTAGGGTTTTTTTCTTTCCAAGAAAAACTCCATTTTATAATGGAATGATAAAAAAAAAAAAAGCTCCATTCTTTTGTTTAAATTTCAATAGTGTCTAAGCTGATTTCTCCACAGGGAGAAAAAGATACTCTTTCTTTGAAAAGCCATTGACACCAAAAGATTCAAGTTCAATTTGGTTTCATCCTGAAGGTCTGAAGTAAAACAATTCTTTGCAAGGATTTATAAATTAGACATTCATTGGTTAAACTTCACCAATATCACTTTGGATTGAAGAATAGTGAATTTTCTTAAGCACTGGTGAGATTCTGGCAAATAAACTGATCAATTAGACTTGTTCAGTAAAGCCATTTTTAAAGCCTAGAAAAAGAATCCAGGAGTTTCCAACGACTCATCCTCCATGTTGAATTACTCTCAGTTCTGGAATCAAATATTCAGCATGTACCTATAGTAAGGGAATTCTGCTGTGACCTAAACAGAACTGTAAGTATAACTTAGACAATCTACTTCTGGTATCAGTATTTCCTATTTGGAATAGGTATCCAATACATATCACATCTGGAAAAAGAGTCTCCTGGGAACTCTGTGAGTGCTTTCAGAGTTCTTTCATAGAGCTGCACACCTGTCCTGACGTCTTCTCCAGTTCTGAGGCAACCTCAGTGTTTTAGTTTTATAATTAGGTCTATGATTAACTTTGAGTTAAATTTTGTATATGGTGCGAATAATGAATCAAAATTATTTTTGTTTTGTATTCACACGTGGAATCCAATTGTTCCAGCACCATTTGTTGAAAGACAGTCCCTTCTCTATTTGATTGTCCTTGGTGGTGGTTTAGTCGCTAAGTTGTGTCCGACTCATGTGACCCCGTGGACTGTAGCCCGCCAGGCTCCTCTGTTCATGGGATTTCCCAGGCAAAAATACTGGAGTGGATTGCCATTCCCTTCTCCAAGCGACCTTCTCAACCCAAGGATTGAACCTAGGTCTCCTGAACTGCAGGCAGTCTCCTGCATTGTAGGCAATTTTCTGCATTGCAGGTAATCTTCTGCATTGCAGGTGGATTCTTTACTGACTAAACCACCAGGGAAGCCCTTCGTTTGTCCGTGCATCTCTGTTAAAATATGTGATTCATATACTTGTGATCTATTTGTTCCATTGACTTATTTGCCAGTCTTGATACCAATACCACATTGTCTTGATTCTGGTTGCTTTACAGTAATGCTTGAAATCATATCATCTGTGCACAGACAGTTTTCTTTCTTTTTAATCTGGATGCCTTTTATTTCTTCTCATTTCAGGCCATTTTAACCTGCCATTAATGTCAATAATGCATTTTCATTTTATACAATGTTGTTTTCTTTCTGAGGAGCTTTATTTGGGTCTTTCCTGTATCCTCCATGCCTCTACTTTCAACACATGGAACACAATTACTTTTAATGTCCCTCTCTGATGATTCTAATATCTGTCAGTTCTGGGTAAATTTAGATAGATTTTTCTCACTATGCTGTGCTTAGTCAGTTGTGTCCAACTCTTTATGACCCGATTATATTTTCTTTCTTTTCATGCCTGGCAATTTTATTCTTCATATACTATAACAGCTGTNAACACATGGAACACAATTACTTTTAATGTCCCTCTCTGATGATTCTAATATCTGTCAGTTCTGGGTAAATTTAGATAGATTTTTCTCACTATGCTGTGCTTAGTCAGTTGTGTCCAACTCTTTATGACCCGATTATATTTTCTTTCTTTTCATGCCTGGCAATTTTATTCTTCATATACTATAACAGCTGTTAGAGAAGGCAATGGCACTCCACTCCAGTACTCTTGCCTGGAAAATCCCATGGACGGAGGAGCCTGGTAGGCTGCAGTCCATGGGGTCGCTGAGAGTTGGACACGACTGAGCAACTTCACGTTCACTTTTCACTTTCATGCACTGGAGAAGGAAATGGCAACCCACTCCAGTGTTCTTGCCTGGAGAATCCCAGGGACAGAGGAGCCTGGTGGACTGCTGTCTATGGGGTCGCACAGAGTCAGATACAACTGAAGTGACTTAGCATAACAGCTATATTGTGGTATAATTTACATATCACTCAACTCACTGCTTTAAAATGTGCAATAATCTTTAGTATATTCATAGAGTTGTGTAACCATCACTATAGTCATTTTTAAAACATTTTCATCACCCAAAAAAGAACCCTCGTACCCATTAGCTATCTTCTCTACCCAGCCTCTCCTCCCTAGGCACCCACTACTCTGTCGCTATAGATTTGCCTATTTGGGGCATTCCGTATAAATGAAATCATACAAAATGTGGGGTTTTTTTGGTGGCTAATTTCTTTCACTTACACATTTTTGAAGTTCACCCATTTCATAATATGTATCAGTACTTTATTCCTTTTCCTTGCTGAGTAGTATTCCACTATGTGACTATTTATCTATCTATATATCTCATTTCATTTATCAGTTCCTGGGCTGATGGACATTTGGGTTGTTTCTACTTTAGAGCTACTGTGAACATTTATGTACGATTTTGTATGAACATTTTAATTTCTCCAGGAGTGGGACTGCTGGCTCATCGGTTAACTTGGTCATATATTTAACCTTTAAACATATTTATGCTGGGTCATAAATATGTTTAACCTTCTGAGGAAGTGCCAGACTGTTCTCTACAGTGGTTGTACCATATTACATTCCCACCAGTAGCATATGTACAAGGGTTCCAATTTCTCCACCTCCTCACCAACACTGGTGATTGTTATTGTCTCTTTCTTATTATAACCATCCTAGTGGGGGTGAAGTGGCATCTCATGTGGATTGTGATTTTGATTTGCATTTCCCTGATAACTGATTATGTTGAGCATATTTTAATGTGTTTTTGGCCACCTGCATATCTTATTTGGAGAAATGTCTACTCAGCTACTTTGCCACTTTTTTAGTAATTTATTTTATTGTTGAGTTGTAAGAATTCTTTATATATTCTGGATACTAAAGACCTTATTAAATACATGCTTTGCAAATATTTTCTGCCATTCTGTAGGCTGTCTTTTCACTGCTGTCCATGGAAGCAGAGAAGCTTTTAGCTTAGATGTAGTCTAATTTTTCATCTTTAATTTTCATTTTTGGTCAATTGTGCTTTTGGTGTCATGTCTGAAGAAACTTTGCCTAATCCAAAGTCATGAAGATTTATGCCTATACTTTCCCTTGGACTGCAAGGAGATCCAACCAGTCCATCCTAAAGGAGATCAGTCCTGGGTGTTCATTGGAANTTAAATAAGCAGGGTGACAATATACAGCCTTGACGTACTCCTTTTCCTATTTGGAACCAGTCTGTTGTTCCATGTCCAGTTCTAACTGTTGCTTCCTGACCTGCATACAGATTTCTCAAGAGGCAGGTCAGGTGGTCCGGTATTTCTCTCTCAGAATAAGTATAAGGGTTTGTTCTATTCTTTTAAATGTTTAAATGAAAAAACTGAAAGAAAATACTCCTTTGATTGTAAGACCCCAATTACTAAAAGAGTTTGGAAGTTATACTCCTTTATGTAGTGTAGATGGAAAAGACATGGCTTGGGAATTTCTCCTGTAGTTCTTATTACCACCTTACCTCCCATTCGCTTTAATCTACTCCAGTTGGGTTTTTAACATTCACCTCTCCCCTCAACCCAATCAAAGCCATGGACAGCCTCCAATTTGTCAAATAATTTGTCCTCATTCAAACTGAAGTACTCAGTTCACTATTCCCTTCTTGTCACAGCACTTTCACTTCTAGCCTCATACTCTCCTGGTTTTACCTGCATTCAACATCCATTCTGCCTCCTTTGCATGATCTTAAGTGTGGGAAGGCCCTAGGCTGTGTCTCTTTTCTATCTACACTTCCCCTAGGTGATTCTATACTCTCATTGGCGCCAAATGTCAATCTATACTACAGAACCCCAACTTTATTAATACCTTCAGTCCTGATGACTTCTCTGAGCTCCAGACTCATATGTGAGCTCCAGACTCTGCCTGCCTACTTGAGCATCTCATTACATCTCTCAATCTTGTCTACTCCTCTCCTGCATTTAGACATCCATTCAGATGCTCAGGTAAAACCTTAGGAAGAAGTCATCTTTGATTTTACTCCCTCTGTTCCTTCACTCTCTGACATTAAATGTGTCAACACAACCTATCAGCTCTACCTCCAAAACAGCCTTCTCTCTAAGCTTTCATCATCATCATCACTGCTATTGCTATCATCTGGTCCAAGCTGCCAGTATCTCACTTGGGCTCCTTTAATGGTTCTGATTACACCTCCCTACTCTACTCTTGCCTGCCGGCCCCCCACCCACGACCCATGAGCCACACACGGGATCCATCAAGCAGCAAGGATTCACTTTGTAAATTATAAATCAGATGACACGATTTACATTTAATCAGAGGCTTTCTGTTACACTGAAGTAAAAGCCAAATTCCTTGACCACAAGGCCTGGATGACCTGCCGCTTGTCTCTCATCTTTCATCACTTGTTCACTGTACACAAGCCACCTGACCTTCACTCTTTTTCTTTCTGTCCCTAGAATGTGCCAAGCATTTGCCATCTCAGGCTCCGCGCTTGTTCTTTCCTTTCCTCAGAACATTTTTCCTAGATGTTTGGATGACTAACTCCTTCTTGTCGTACTTCTCAGCTCAAATGTCTCTTCCTCAGAGAGGACTTCTGGAATCCCTAAGTTAAAACTTAACTCTCCCTGTCTCCCTCCCCTATTATCTCATGACCAGCTCTACTTTATCACTACGTGAACTTAGCCTGCTGACCTACGTCCTGTTAACTTACATGTCTGTCTCACTTTCCTTGAGTGGACGCTCCTTTAAAGCAAATACTGTCTTTTGTCTTATTCAGTGCTGAATCTCTTGCACTAGGCACAAGTTAAAATTTCAATGGATACTTCTTCAAATGAATAAATGAATAGCTCAGCACTTTTTGGAGTAAATGTATGAAAAGAAAATTTGGCCTAATGTCATATTATTATGTAATCCTAATAAACTAAACAATTCTGATTCAGTAAATATGGGTGGGGTATAGGAATTTTTATTTTAGCAAATCCTTAGGAGGCTCTGGGGCAGGGAATCACTCACCATAGTTTTTGGGTAGCACTGGCTTCCCTGGTGGCTCAGACAGTAAAGAATCTGCCTGCAGTGCAGGAGACCAGGGTTCAATCCCTGGGTTTGGGAAGATCCCCTGAAGGGAATGGCTACCCTCTTCAGTACTCTTGCCTGGAGAATTTCACAGACAAAGGAGGCTGGCGGGCTACAGTCCACTGATTTATTCACTCTTACAAATTTTATGTAGGTAAGGTGGCTTAGTTTAAAAGAGTTAAGCCAAGTATTAGCAGAAATGAGTCACTTGCCCAAAGTTTGTAATTAGTCAGCAAGTGAATTCTAGAAACAAGAAAGTCTAATTTTAAAAACTCAAGTCTTACAAGTTAAAATACACAGAGATGACTTCATCTATTTTATGCTAGTCATAATTTCTTAACCTTCATTTGTTCCAGTCATTAAAACAAAGACTAGACTTTCATAACTCTATCTGAATGACTACAATGAACTGTAGTTCAAACAAAATATGTATTTAAAGGACTCACCAGCAAGGGAAAATGAGAAACTTGAAAGGAAAAAAAAAAAGCTAAAGAAAGTGAGATCTTAGTTTCAAAAGTACACTGTGTTTATAAATGAAAAGTAATCAGATGTCGCTTTGAAAGACTGCCCTCCAAAATGATCAGCATAGGCGGGATGTCTGATGAGTGATCAGGTGCCACTTTGTGCCACAGCATTACACCACAGCATCAGCAGCCTGGTGATGGTAGGCAGTGATCAAATCAGATTCACGTTTGACTAACAATACACACTAAATCTGACAAGTAAGGCTAGTTGTTTGTACTAGGAATCTGGCAAGGTGTGCTACCATTCACCCAAGTGATACATTAAAGCTCAACTCTACCTCCACAACAAAAAACCTGCACCGAATCTGCCTTTTCACTGGATAAATTTCAGCTATCAGAGCTTTTGATACAACCCTAGGCAATAGGCAGCCACATTTACAAAGCGAGCACCTTGCCTTGCTCTAAATAGCAAATAGAACACGTCAGATCCAAGATCTAATTATATTAAAATCCTGGTTAAACTCCAGAGCATTTCCAGATGTCAAACCTGTTACACCAAGTTCCTAATTCCTAAGGTACTCTCTCCCTTCCTTTTACTAGTCAGCAGGTCTTGCTTTAAGCTCACCTTTTATGGATGGAATATGGTCTAGAGCAGCACTGTCAAACAGAAATACAATGCAAATCATGAAAGCAAGTCATGTAAATCTTCTAGTAGCCACATCAGAAAACTTATCATTTTAACATATAATCAACACTGAAAAATGGAGATTATTTTTCAGTCACACTTTTAGGCATTGATTCTGATATTCAGAATGCATTTTACAGCACACTTCAATTTGGACTAGCTGCAATTCAAGTGGTCAAGGGTCACATGTGAGTAGAGACCACTGATTGGACAGTGAAGGTCTTGAGCCTTGTTACTCCATGTGTAGCCCACAAATTAGAAGCCTTAGCATCATCTGGAAATCTGTTAGAAATGTTGTCAAGTCTAACTCCAGATCTACTGAATCCCCAGGCAATTTGCATGTACAAAAAAGCTTGAGAAATACTGGTTTAAGGAGTCATGGGTCTCAGGTTCTTCACCTGTCAAATGGAGGTGATAATCCTTACTTGCTAGGACTACTGTGAAGATTCTTGGTTTACTTAATAGACTTTTAATAGTTGAGATTTTAATGAATGGTAACTCTTATTAAAGAAGGCAATGTAATAGAAAGGACTTTAGAGCTGGACAGGATGGAATATAAATTCGGGTTCTTTAAAGCTCTGGACCTTCCACAACTCATTTAACTTGAGGCTGAGTTTTCATAACTATCTATATTAGGGTTAACACCTACCTTCAACAACTTACTGTTGTTGTCAGGTTGGGACATGGCACATGGGAGGCATTCAGTAGTGGTTGCCATTCATATACATACTTATATGTATATCCTACTGGCTAGGCCAAACTAGAGTAGTAACAAATGACAGTAAGCTGCCTTAGTTCACATGGCCTTCCATCCCAAAGCAAAGTGTTACTTCTTGTGACTCCAGTGTATATTTCACAAGGAGACCCTAAGGACAGCAAAAACGTTTATTTGAAAAAATTACTATGTATTGAAAATATACATTAGAAATTATTACAGACTTCCATAGCATTCCCCTCCCTCATCACAAAAGTAGAAATAATCGCTTGCTATGCTAATGCCATAGGTAAATTCAAACAAAAAGGAAAACATTATCAGCCCCCCTTCCTCATATGTTAGCACTGGAGGGGGAGAAAAGGTCAACTTGTATTTGCCAATCAATACGAATTTAGCAAGTCCCAGTCTTCAACAGCAAGACACACATATTTCTGCTTCGAAGACTGTGAAGAGCCGCTCTGTTCCTTCTCTGGCTCCTCGAAAGCTCTCTTCTTGCTCTTCTTTGACTCCTGGCTTGACAGGGCTTCGTGTTTCAACAGTGGCCCATGGCAGTCTGCGGCCTTCTCTTTATAGAACTGGAGCTTCTCGGAAGAGTTCGTGTGGGCCTCTGTTGGGGGATACTTCCCTGGGGCTTCTGCTCGAGCCCGCTTCCCATCTGTAAGGGATGACAGAGGGAAGGGTGATGAGCTTACTATGCCAGTTGCTAATGCCTGCCCAAGCCCAGAAAAAGGATCCAATAGAGTGACAAGAGGCCCAAACAGGGTGAGTCTGGATACATTTTCCCCTCTTCTGTGTGCCTTATCAAGTAATTTATAGCATATGCACCAGCACAGGTTGCAGGTATGTACGCACAGAGAGTATCACAGATTTACAGTCAGATCTCAGATCTGCCACTTCTTGGATAAATGACGCTGGGCAAGCGACTTGTCTAAGATTCAGTTTTCTCAGACAGGGATATAAAACCTACTTCATAAAGGTGATGTGAAGATATAAGAAGCAATATATGGTGCTTAGGACAATGCTTGGCACAACAGTGAAAGCTCAAAAAATGTCAGCTGTTACTACTCAGAATCTGGACTTGACTGTGTTCTTCTAAGACAGCCAAGTTTGCAGCACAACTCTAGTAAATGATACAACTTTATTCTCTACCTTTTGGTACAGAATAAATTTGTCTTATTTTCTACTTTTATTTTCCCTTCACTTCAATTTTATCCTTTAACTCCTTTCAGAAAAAATTACTGTAAAATACACATAACATAAATTTAGCATGTTAATCATCTTTGAGTGTATAGTTCTGTGGCATCAAGCACATTCCCACTACTGTGTAAACATCACCACCATCCATCTGCAGAACTTTTTCAGCCTGGCAAAACTGAGACTTGGTACAGTCACTCCCTGCCACCCCTCGCCTCAGTCCCAACACCCATCATTCCACTTTCTGTCACTATGGACTTGACTATTCTAGGAACTTCGTAAGACTCACACATCTGTCCTTTGTTTTTTTTGGCCACAGCACAAAGCATGTGGGATCTTAGCTCCCTGACCAGGGATCAAATTGTGCTGGCTGTACTGGAAGCGCAGATTTTGAACCACTGGACCACCAGGGAAGCCCCAACATCTGTCTTCTTTGACTGGTATATTTTACTTAGCAGAATGTCTCTGTAAATTTCACCCATGTTATAGCAAGTGTTACAACCTCCTTCCTCCTTAAGGCTGAATGATATTCCATTGTGTGTAAATACTACATTTGGTTTATCCATTCATGGACACTTGGGTTGCTTCTACTTTTGGCTACACTTTAATTCTTTTTTAGTGTTCTGAATTCTATTTTTGTATCACTGCAAATCTTTTCTGGAACAATACGGGATATATATAAACACATATGTACATATATACATACACTTAGTAAGTTCTTTTCCTGGTGCTGGTGCTCAAAGCTAAGTGTGAACTTACACTATAAGCCATGTTGACAGAGTATAAATCTTGGTGATCTAATTAAGTCAATGCGGTCATAATTAATCTTCCCACTGAGTGAAGATGAACTAAGTGCCCAAATAATCTAAGGGCAAAACACTCCAAAAGAAAGGGAATTTCTCACAGAAGTGCTGAGCTGCTGTTCGAGACTCCAAGGTTTCTTTTGGCTTCATAGCTTCCAAAGTCACACGCTCCCATTGCAGAACAATCTAATAAAATGTATTTGGAAAGATGTGAATCCAAACAAAATCTCAAGTTTTTAATCTCAAGCTTTCCTTGTTCCCAACTCCTTTCTTTCCATAAACACAATCCCCCTGTGGTAATCTTATTTCAGACTACAATGAGTCTCTGTTCCAATCTACAAATAAACTCATGTACTTTACTAAAATTTGAACCCTTAGTCATAATACTTTTCACACATTCCTAGGCCCATTTTCACACCTTAGACTATACCAATTGTAATTCAAACTCTTGTACATGTACAAAATAACCACATTTCCATGCTCTTAGGATACTTCAAGATCAGTTTCCATTTTTTAAAACTGCTACAAATGTATTAATATTTTTATTATAAGTTACTACAAATTCTTTTGAAAATTTGGCTTAGTAGAAACTACACATAAATAAAGAAAAGTCAACAATTATTAATATTTCACATATACCATAAGTAACAACAATTTTAAACTCCACACTTCTCATAATGGTATGTAATGAAATAATCATAAAGACAGACAAACATTTGTAAGACACAGAAGCAGCACAACACATAGTTTAAGAAATCAGTTCCAGAGTTAGCTCTACCATTTACTAGCCAAGAGACCTTGGCAAGTGATTTAATAGAGAAATTTTGAGACAGACATGGGGACGTAAAGGGACTCCTGTTAGATGGCCTCATTTTTCTGTGCCACCTGCTGAGAATGAGGCAGGAGAATGGAGTCAGCCTGTAACAGTTTCAACAAGAGAGCAACAGAAGACAGATAAAGCACTGCTGCCACGTCCTCGGGGCCTAGCTGGGGCTGCATGGGGCAAGGCTGTGTGGGGCCTCAACTTACTTTCAGTCCAAGCTGCTAGCTATTTTACTTCATCCTTAGCTTTGCAACAGAGGTCCTGGTTTCTCCATTTTAGAGATGAATAAACAGACTCAAAGCTGCCTTAAGTTGTATACCTATTGGGTTGCCGAGCCAGGACCCCAAACTCAGGCCTCTGACTCTCCAGCCTATGCTCTTTCCACCACGTCACCTGCTACCATAACCAAACCACTCCAAGCCCTTATATGACCATCCCATACCTGCCCCAAGTCCACTGGATGTATCCAGAACTCTTTCAGCGCTACAAACTTAGTCTGCAGTGGATGCATATAATGATTTCAGCATGCATTTTCTGGACAAACTTCAAAGTACTTCTGAAACCCTGATTCACCAGCACTCCTTCTTGCTTACCTATAAGGAAGTGATGCTATCATGAGGTGGCTGGATAGTTCCACCACCATGCATTACAGAGTACAGCCAAGGAAGGGTCCAGAACAAAAAGCTCAGTGGGTCCTCCAGGCCTCCTCCAATCAACACTGGTTTAAAATATCTGAAGGAAACAGGCACTAAGGCAAAGCTGGCACAAAGGCAACAGGCAAGCTGGCATCTACTGGTGCTCTTCTACTTGGTTACCTTCTGAGTGCCTACTTTAGTCTGTACCCTACCAACTTGAGGAAGTCCATTAAGAAGGTAAGACAACATCAAAGGAAAGTTCAGCAAAGAAGCTGAAAATGGGAGGGCTCTGTCTGCTCAAACTAGCATGGTCTGATCTGAAAATACGGCCTCAATATGTGCCACCAATGTTTCCACCAGTACACGAAGGGTATCGCCTTCAATAAGTTGGACTAAGTGACTTCTCTGAATGGGTCATCCAAGACCTCTACCTTCCCAGAAACAATGCTAGCTCTCTATACACAAAATACAATTTTTAAACTTAAAAAAGAAAGAGAATGGGAGCACTAAGGATTAAAAAAAAAAAAAGACATTTCCTTACTAAGGAGAGTTAAGAAATTTGCCCCCTAAATGGGAAAGAGTTAGACTTGAGTTTTAATCACTGTAACTTGTTCTCTTTTTCTGGTACACACACAGCTAAGAGAATCTCTCCTTCTGGAGTTGGAGCATGCTGTTTTTTTGCATAGCAAGCAAGAATTCATTTATTTTCTGAGGCACTTATAAGAAGGCATTTTCTTCTAGGTCCACTAAGGATGAAGCACAGTCTAGCAACCAGAGCATGAGATATAAGGACTAGCATCTAACAACTTTTCTCAAGTAACTGGATTAGTTACAAGTCATTAGTGTCTCGAGTTTGGCTGAAGATGACAGTTCAGCCAAAGAATACCAAGAGGATTAGCATCTATTTGAGTGTTGAGTAAGACACTTGGAATTTATGAAGCCATATTAACTGTAGGAGAGAAAAATCTGCCTTACCTGATCAGCCCAGCCCTCTGTCTTGCAGTTACTGTGGTCAAATTCCTTCAAAGGGACTTTGGAGTGAACGAGGCCAATGTGGGTCTGAAGCTTGTGTTTGACAGCTTTGATGTCCTAGAAAGGGAAAAACAGAACACGAATGGTCAACACATTCAACACAGTCAGCACAACAGTCAGCACACACATGGTCAACACTTAACTTGTTCTCAGTAGGAAATAAACACTATCACAGATACCAGCCCTTTCTGATGAGCAGAAGCAAAATATTAAACTGTATGTTTGTGAAAGTAAGAGAAGGGACAGAAATCCTACCTTGAGTCCCGTCCCAGAGATATCTAAGCAGTTGAGTTTTCTAAAAGAAAAGAGGTATCCAATTCCTGCATCTGTTATCTCAGGGTTACCTAGATGTCAAAAACATAGGTGGTATTCTGTTACAGTTATATGCCAACAATAAGCTCAAGAAAAAAGGCCAAACAATGATAAAATATAAATTACTGAGAGAACAAGCTTTTCAGAGTAAATTAAATATGGGAATCTATCTTTCCTATGAAGAGCCACATGAGATGATCCTTAAGATCTTTTATAGCTCTAAACTTCCTAGGAGTCGGGTTTAGCAGAGAAGTTAATGAACCAGATAGCTACTCCAAAGGGTTTAATTTGGAACCACATAAAAACAGCATATTCAAAACACGTATATTTAACATGTATATAAACAGGTATATTAGACTTTGTTCATAGCCATTTCACCTCCAAAGTAAAAGATTTTAATAAGATTTTCAAGGATACCTAGACACAAAGACTATCACTATCTTATTAACCTGCATTAAAAAAAAAAAAATTTTTGGCTATGCTGGGTCTTTGTTGTGGCACGGGTTTTCCTCCAGTTGTGGCAAGGTGAGGCTACTCTAGTCACAAGTGTGTGGGCTGCTCAATGCGGTGGCTTCTCTTGCTGTGGAGCACAGGTTCTAGGGCATGCAGCCTTCAGCAAGTGTGGTACCCGGGCTCAGTAGCAGTGGCCACTGGGCTCCAGAGCACAGGCTCAGTAACTGTGGCACATGGGCTTAGATGCTCAGCGGTATGTGAGATCTCACAAACCCGTGTCTCCTGCACTGGCAGGTGGATTCTTTAACATTGAGCCACCAGGGAAGCTCTGTATTTTCTAAAAACAATCCTTTCTTACATGGAATCTTCTCATATCAGAGAGAACTGCATTTAGCACTGGGTCCTCAAGAGGATGAGCACAGTGCTGGCACATTGCAGACACTCAAAAAAAAAATCTGCTAAATGAATATACTTCCCGGGGAGGAAGGGAGGGCATTATTATTCTCATCTTACAGAAGCCAAACCAAGGCTCCGAGTTTAAATAACTTGCCAAAGGGCACACAGCAGCAGAGCAAGGAGTGTCGTCTGACCTCAAACGCCTGCTCTTTCTGGTCTTTTGACATCAACCACCTGCCACATATTCAATACATGCTCAGTTAAATCATAACTGATCTTACAATCTTTCTACTACTGGAATCAGTATCTGGTTCATCTTGTGTAAGCATCAAAATTGTTAATTTATCCAGGTCTTCACCAAGCAATTACTGATAAAAATGATCTAACTGACAGACACTATCAATCAGCAACTCAAAGGTAAGTAAAGATGAGCCACGTGTCCTCTGTGCTGTGAATACACAGTGAATATGACTTCTCTGCAGAGAATAAGCGGCATGAGTGAATCCATATGGGCTTTTACTGCCCTACAGAGTGGAGCCACGGCGGGAAAGGTACCTGGCCAGGAGATAACAGTCTCCGGTTTTAGTCCTGCTCTGCCATTAACTTGCTGGGGCACCGAAGAATCACCCCTCAATTTTATCAGCTCTCAGACAAAGGGGAAGAACTAGATGATTTCTAAGTCCATTCTTCCAATATTAATCATCTACAGCTTCTAACAGAACTTACAAGATAAATCTAATAACGACAGATTTTCAAGGCCTCTCTTCATCACTCGAACTGGTGCCGTCATTTTCCGCACCCCGGCATCAGATAAACAATTATCCTTCAGGCGGAGTTGAGTTACACTAGGAAACAAAGTCCATGAGTAAATTACTTAAAAAGCATTTGAGAAAATCAAGTTATGAGAATGTTTTCATAAACTTCATTTAAAAATATACCTTCTAACCCTTGCTATTTCACACTTAATGCATTTAGCAGAATTAAAGATCCTTTGATGCTATTTCAGTTACTATGTGAGGGTTAACTTGAGACCAAAGCAGCATGTAGTACTAGCCTCAGATGGTAGAGGGCACTAAAAGTATATGGTGGAATGAGGTAAGCAGGGACTTCATTAAGATAGATACACTTGTTTCACACAAAAACTCCATTCTTGACAAATGTTGTGTCAAAACATTCTAAATGTTAGGATAGTCTGCTAAAGAACTCCTATGAGAATCTTCCATATAAAGCACAATTCTTTCATTCTAATATTTCACAAATCCAATTTTCAGAATGGATTTATAAGGTATAGCCAGAAGGCAATCCATTCAGCTAACCTGTAACTGGTGTGTTAATGTGCTCCACTGTCCCACATGCAAGAAATCCAAACTTTTATCAACCTCACATAAAAATACCTTTCTACAGGGCAGTATGTCGGTGTCACATCCTAGGCAGGCCTGAGGGAAAAGATTAGACTCAGGTTTATAGTGCTTTTGTCCTTCTGGGTATTTATGAAACCATAAAGGAATACATCTGGTCTTCTCTTTGCAAGCCAGACTGAGATCAGTCGGACCATTTATGAAGGGTGTGAACTGGGTGATTTCTTTAAATTATAGTTCTTGAAAATAATTTCTATGGCTGTCTTTCACTAGTTCACTTTTTAAATGATTTACAGATCAATGACAATTAAAATAGAAAATGATAATGATTGCAAAAATTATATAACTTCTCATCTCTTGCTAGAATAAATCAGGGCAAAATCATTTTTCAACCCAGGTAGTGTCAAGTACTCTATGTCGAAACAAGTTTTATTTAGATAAACGAACCTACTGACTTACTTTCCTGAGTTGTCCAATCAACACTGCTTGTATCAAGTAAATGGAGATTGAAAATGTTTTAGAAAAAAAAAGTTAGCAAATAAACACAGGACTGGGAAGTAATTAACATTCTTCCCACTGGCTCATCCTTTAAAAAACAAAACAATTCATTTACAAATGGTGGTAGGTCAATACCTAGACAGGGCCTCATTGGTGAGATGTTCTAGAAGTTCATGCTCATCTCCAAGCTTGCAACAGGAAAGATCCAGACAGGTCAGCTCCCGGAAAGACTTAATCTCCTCGAGTTTTTCTGAAATCACCAGGTATCTGTGGGGTATGGACAGCAATTAACAGCTTTTCTTTTTCTTCTTTTAAAACATCACCATATGTGGCTTTGAAATACATCAACATTCCATCAGGACAAGATACTACGTAACAAGCAGACTTTACTGATTACTATGTAGGCATAGGTTATAAAAACTTTAAATAAATACATAAAAACATACAAGCAAAGGCAAGACACAGAGAAAATATCTGCTTTGTTAGAAGTCAGACCTTGGGGTAAGTGTTGGGATTTTTCAGAGAATTTCCAAACTTTAGGGTACTCACAATTTTAATCCCTCATTCTTTTAAGGTTGCTTTTTACTTAATGCTAAATATCTAGTGCTTTGAAAACTGGAACAGGCCAAGAATCCTGGATTCTAACCTGTACATGTCCAACAACATACCCCACCAAAGATTTATTTGTCACATCAGGCTTTATCTTTTCTATTTGTTTGAGTAGCTGCCCACTCCCCGGTGCCATGGTTAGCCTGCTAACTTTACTTCCAAGTTATGTGCAGCATGACTACGACAAGAACTCACTCCAAACTAGATGGTTATTAAGACAAACCTGTGAGCACGAACACTTTAATTAAACTGGGCACCAGGCCAGACTGCTATTGTGGAGTATCAGAAGGCCTCTGGAGAGGAAGAGATTAAAAAGACACTGCTGTGGTCTCCGCCCTGCTTTCTAGTTGTCCATCTATTTCATATGAGGTCAGCAAGAAAAAATGAAAAAGGGATTAGAAGTGACAGGAAACAGGAGAGGAGCCGAAAAAAAAAAACGGAACGGGAAACGCCTGTGGCAAGAGCATGCCTTTCTCATCCATTTTCCTCATGGATGTCTAGAACTTTTCATAGTAGATGGTTCGCTACAATCAGTGGCCTTATATTTAAGTGTTCACATTTCTCTTCTGTCACCAGGATCATAGTTATCAAAAAGAGCGCTGAATAATCCAAGGACAAGATGGGCCTCAGACCTATTTTCTGCCTACTTCCAAACAGAATAAGATACATTGAAGCTACTTTTGATCAGAATAGGATACATTGAAGCTGATCACTGGCCTGACTGCTGAGTACAGATGGCCTGGGGCATTGATACCCCCTCTAAGCTGCCTGAGGACCAAGCTCAGCTGGGTACACAAATGAGCCTTATTTACTCAGACATATTTTAATTACACTGTAAATAAAGCTTCTGTTTTCCATCTTCCAATCATAGAGTTGAAGTGGGTTAATGGGGATTTGGGGGATTAATGGCAATTAGAGAAAGGAAAACACACATCCTTTGATCAATTAACTAAAAGATTTTTAGTAACTGTGTTAGTAATTGTGACACATGGGTTATCTGGGAACGACACAACAATGTATAACATGATTCACAAACATTACAAAAATCAAGATTAAGAAAGGAAAGGTGCAAAGCCACAGACACTACTAGATGCTTATCTAGGACATAAATGAAGTTCTAGGGTCTTGCTGAAAATTAATCTTCCAACTTTCCCTTTAAAAAGTTCAGAAGAATGTAATGGAGAAGCAACAGAAAGAACACAGTTTAGGGTCAGACCTGAGTTTGGATTTTAGCAAGGCTAATTACTTGTATGATTGTAAGAAAGTTACTTAACCTCCGCAAGTCTCAATTTACCTAGCTAGAAAATGGAGCTGATGATTATTTTCTTTAAGGATTATTAAGAAAATTAGAAAAACAAGTTTCAAAAGTAAACAGCATCTTACAGGCCCTCATTAAATGGTGTGTGTGCTTGTACTCAGTCATGTGCGACTCTGTGAGGCTATGCACTGTAGCCTGCCAGGCTTCTCTGTCCAGGGGATTTCCCAGGCAATTAATACTGGAGTGGGTTGCCATTTCCATCTCTAGGGGGTCTTCCCTACCTGGGTTGAGCCCGAGTCGCCTGTGTCTCCTGCATTGGCAGGCATATTCCTAATCACTGAGGCACCTGGGAGGCCCCATTAAATGGTAGCTATTATAATTACTTCAGTTACAAAGGGTGATATTTTAAGGAAAACATACTTGCCTCCTGTGACCATCAGTGGGATTAAAAATCAGACAGAAGAGACGCTTTTACAGGTTGAAACATATAGACAGTTTTCTCCTTTTGGCAGGCACCTTTGTGACCCAACCCCAAACAGCAAGTGCCTGCACTTAACCAATTACCTTATTCTTCAATGCTGGTAAAACCTCTGCTGCTGCAGCTTCAGCTGGGAATTGCAAATACAAACCCAAATCTCCTGCCCTCTTCCTATTTCCCTTCAAGGATTCAAAAGGAGAAGGGAAGTTTTCAATCACAACTAAAAATTCTACCCTTATATTTGGATAAGACAGCACTGTCTGATTCCTTATTTGGAATTGTTGCAATAAAATGAGTTAAAAGATTGTTAAAAATGTTTCTTATGTTTTTCTGATTATAAGGAAAACATTCCTTGGAAAAAAACTAAAATCTAGAAAATATAAGGAAAACTAAAACCAATTTCAATTCCATTATCTAAACTACATTTCAGTGGGCTTCCCTCTTTCCCCCCCCATATATGCAATGCATATACAATTTTCTATTTTTTCACAAACAAAATTGGGATCATATATGTAATATTAATTATTCTCTTTCATTTGTTATATAATGAACATTTTACCACATCATTTTAAATGATCTTTGGATATTATCTTAACAGTTACACGATTAGTTTCCTCTTGTTGGATATTCAGCTTCCAGGTTTTCATTGTTACAACTAGTACTACATTGAACATCCATATGTAAAGTATTTGTTCTCATATTTGATTATCACTTAGAAATTAGAAAAGACTCTTAATAAATGGAATTATTGAGTCAAACAAATGATACAGATATTTTAAGGCTTTTGCTACATACTGCCAAGTTGCTTTCCAGAAATGCTACGTAATGTGCTCATTAAATGTGAATGAAAGTGCTATCCAATTTGACCAATGGAACAGTATGCAGACATCACATGGGATAAAAAGCATTTTCCCCATTGTGAGGATTACCTAAGCTATAATGGTAAGTGGAAGGAAAAAACAGAATACAAGTTACAGAGTATATTCACAAGTGTACAAAGATACATTATTTGAAAATGATTACCATGAATGATCTCCAATATTCTTGCCTGGGAAATTCCACGGAGAGAGGAGCCTGGCAAGCTAGAGTCTCATGGGATTGCAAAGAGTCTGACGTGACTTAGCAACTAAACCACCACCACCATGAATGATGGAACTATAAACTTTACTAAACAGTTTTATGTTTCTCAAATAGTATGTATTTGCCTTTATAAAATACTTTTAAAACAATGTTTATATAACTATTTTTCATTGTTCTAATTTTTCCACAATGAACATAAATAACTTGGAATAAAAAATGAAGGAGTAAAATGTACTTTTTCCCTTCTTTTTATCATACGCCTCTTGGTTCAGTTCAGTCACTCAATCGTGTCCGATTTTTGTGACCCCATGAACTGCAGCACGCCAGGCCTCCTTGTCCATCACCAACTCCCGGAGTTCACCCAAACTCATGTCCATTGAGTCGGTGATGCCATCCAGCCATCTCACCCTCTGTCATCCCCTTCTCCTGTTGCCCTCAATCTTTCCCAGCATCAGGTGGCCAAAGTACTGGAGTCTCAGCTTTAGCATCAGTCCTTTCAATGAACACTCAAGACTGATCTCCTTTAGGATGGACTGGTTGGATCTCCTTGCAGTCCAAAGGACTCTCAAGAGTCTTCTCCCAGCACCACATTTCAAAAGCATCAATTCTTTGGCGCTCAGCTTCTTTACAGCCCAACTCTCACATCCACACACGACCACTGGAAAAACCATAGCCTTGACTAGACGGACCTTTGTGGACAAAGTAATGTCTCTGCTTTTGAGTATGTGTCTAGGTTGGTCATAACTTTCCTTCCAAGGATCAAGTATCTTTTAATTTCATGGCTGCAATCACCATCTGCAGTGATTTTTGAGCCCCCCAAAATAGTCTGACACTGTTTCCCCATCTATTTGCCATGAAATGATGGAACCAGATGCCATAATCTTAGTTTTCTGAATGTTGAACTTTAAGCCAACTTTTTCACTCTCCTCTTTCACTTTCATCAAGAGGCTTTTTAGTTCTTCACTTTCTGCCATAAGGGTGGTGTCATCTGCATATCTGAGGTTATTGATATTTCTCACAGCATTCTTGATCCCAACTTGTGCTTCTTCCAGCCCAGTGTTTCTCATGATATACTCTGTATAGAAGTTAAATAAGCAGGGGTACAATATACAGCCTTGATGTACTCCTTTTCCTATTTGGAACCAGTCTGTTTGTCCATGTCCAGTTCTAACTGTTGCTTCCTGACCTGCATATAGGTTTCTCAAGAGGCAGGTCAGGTGGTCTGGTATTCCCATCTCTTTCAGAATTTTCCACAATTTATTGTGATCCACACAAAGGCTTTGGCATAGTCAATAAAGCAGAAATAGATGTTTTTCTGGCACTCTCTTGCTTTTTTGATGATTCAGCGATGTTGGCAATTTGACCTCTGGTTCCTCTGCCTTTTTAAAAACCATCTTGAACATCTGGAAGTTCATGGTTCATGTATGCTGAAGCCTGGCTTGGAGAATTTTGAGCATTACTTTACTAGTGTATGAGATGAGTGCAATTGTGTGGTAGTTTGAGCATTCTTTGGCATTGCCTTTCTTTGGGACTGGAATGAAAACTGACCTTTTCCAGTCCTGTGGCCACTGCTGAGTTTTCCAAATTTG
>SJYA01000418.1:1047377-1061165 GCA_006410615.1 Neotragus moschatus | reverse complement strand
TAGTTTGAGCATTCTTTGGCATTGCCTTTCTTTGGGACTGGAATGAAAACTGACCTTTTCCAGTCCTGTGGCCACTGCTGAGTTTTCCAAATTTGTTGGCATACTGAGTGCAGCACTTTCACAGTGTCATCTTTCAGGATTTGAAATAGCTCAACTGGATTCCATCACCTCCACTAGTTTTGTTTATAGTGATGCTTCCTAAGGCCCACTTGACTTCACATTCCAGGCTGTCTGGCTTTAGGTGAGTGATCATTCCATCGTTGATTATCTGTGTTGTGAAGATCTTTTTTGTACAGTTCCTCTGTGTATTCTTGCCACCTCTTCTTAATATCTTCTGCTTCTGGTAGGTCCATACCATTTCTGTCCTTTATTGAGCCCATCGTTGCATGAAATGTTCCCTTGATATCTCTAATTCTCTTGAAGAGATCTCTAGTCTTTCCCATTCTATTGTTTCCTCTATTTCTTTGCATTGATCGCTTTTGGTTAGCCTTGTTTTAATGGTCATATTGATTGTGCATCTTAATAGTAAGCTGCCCTTTACCTTTTGAATGACAAAAATTCATATAACAGTATACTATACAGCTATTTTAAAAATCTACACATATTTCTGGCAAATAATTGTGAAAATATGTGAAACAGCAATGTGCTTGAAGGTGTGAGCACTATATTGCATTTGTATATCGAAGAGGAGAGCTATTAATGCATGGGTATGTACAGAGTATTTCTGCAATTATGTAAAGAAAACTCATAACAGTAGTTGCCTCTGGGAAAGAGCAAAGGAGAGAGATGGGAGGAAGGCTTATGTTTCACTTTATACCCTTTTGTGTTTGTGTTTAAGTCCTTTTCTATGTAATTTTTTTCAAGTTTTTCTTTTTAATTAGTAGATGCCTTAAAAGTTATTTTACATGATAGTGGTATAAAAAATTTAAATAAGTCAATAAAAGTATATGAGCAAAGGCAATCATAAGAGAAAACATATGCTCTGTTAGAAAATAGACGGTAGTTCTCGCTTTGGGACCTTACTGAAAATTTCCAAACTTTAAGACACTTGAAATTTTAATCACCTCTTCTTTGAAAGCTGCTTTTTAACTAATGTTCAATATCTTGTGGTATGAAAACTGGAATGTAGATGAGAACTCTGGGTACTAATCTTCACCTCCCTGAGAGTATACCACGAGATATCTGGCAGATCACATCTTGTCTTTCCTATTTTCTCCTATTAGAAAAGTTGGTAGATAAGTATTTTCTATCTAATGAAAGAGCTGTGGCAATCAACTAATCCTTATAAAGTGTTTTCAAAATAAATAAAAAACAAAAACACTAACAAAAACAAAAAACAAAATAAAGCTAAGTGCTGTCTGGGAGGGTGAGGGAAGAGAGATAGACAACGATTTTTCTCAAAACGGCCTACCACTTCGTGTTTGAAAATTCTAAACTCAAGTGCTGTTTAGAAGGGGGCTTTGGGAAAGCCCCCAAGCCCACTAAGTCCCAGAACCTGACAGAACTGACACACCCAATAAGATACTCACTATCATAATCAGAACACTCACCTGTTTCGCAAGCACAAGGAGCAAAGCACCAGACTTCCATAGGCCTCAGTGAATTTCTGTAAAGCCCTCAGCCCCGCACCGGGTTCCGTGAATTTCTGTCTGGCTTCAGCAGCAGAGAACAGCTTTTCAGCAATCTGCTCAGGAAAGCCGATAAGGGAATCGATGTGGTCAACATTGTCAGAGATGAAGCCCAGGACAAGGCTGAAGAGGGATCTGGCAGAGTACCGAAGATTCCCCTCCCGGGTGTACGTGAAGATGAAATGGTCAGTCTTCTCTTTCCGGGCAGTGTCATCTTCCCTGTTCATGCAGAGCTCCACAGAAAAGCCTTTGGGAAACAGTCTGAAAGGCCTTGGCTTCTGCAGGCTACTCCTAACGTCATCCAGGGCCAGATTGACCATGTGCAGTTGCCCATTTTCTCGCACGTAGATGGGCCCTGAGTCCAGGTGGTTTTCTGAGTTGAGGTAGAAAGACATTGCCTTGGTTGTGACTGTAAAAGCAAGGTACAAGGGAAGAAAACCCAATTAAAATGCCATTTGTAAAATGTAACTTCGCCATGCTGTGCCTAGAGCTTTATAAACCTACCAGGCAGGCCCTCTGGCTGCTTTGGGGAATCAAAGCTTACCAATTGCCTATGAACCCTGGCACTGGAGATTGCCTCTGTTTCCTCGACCTGGAATGCCTGTTCCTACTCTTTCCCTTTTCTTGTCTGTCTGATGAACTCCTATTCATCTTTCAAAAACCAGCTCAAATCTCATTTCTAAAATTCACTCTAGGGATTCCCTGGTGGTTCAGTGGTTAAGAAACCACCTGGCAAGGCAGGGGGCATGGTTTCAATCCCTTGTCTAGGAAGATTCCACATGCCTCAGGGCAACTAACCCATGCACTGCCACTACTGAGCCCACATATCCTACTCAATCCATGCTTCTCAAGGGAGAAGCCACCACAGTGAGAAGACTGAGCACCACAATGAGACAGTAGCCCCAGCTCGCCACAACTGGGGAAAAGTCCACTGAGCAACGAAGACCCAGCACAGCCAAAAATAAATAATAAATAAATAAAGTTCACTCTAAGAGAGTGATCACAGAAGTAGAAGACAGTCACTGGCAAGGAAAGTCACGGTAACACAGCTGACAGTAGCGAAAAACTGAAAATAATCCCAGTGTTCAACAAGGGTGTAATTACATAAACGTTACATCCACACCATGGAATGTTATGCATCCATCAAAATGATAAAATTTTTACTGACTTGCAAGTTACAAATATTAATAGTAACATGTAGAATTTACTATTTGTATTTTAAAATGCTTTCACACAAAACAAAGGCTAAAAACTAATAACTCCCTTCCTTGCTACCCTGGCACCTTCCACACATTTCTTTATTACACTTGGCTCGCATTTCTGCTACTGATTTATTTCTAGGCGTGTCCTGCTGATTTGAGCTCCTTGAGAAGAGAGATCATGTTTAATTCATTCACCCTAACATAGTGCTTTAGCATGTAATGGTCCCTGAGTAGACANAACTCCCTTCCTTGCTACCCTGGCACCTTCCACACATTTCTTTATTACACTTGGCTCGCATTTCTGCTACTGATTTATTTCTAGGCGTGTCCTGCTGATTTGAGCTCCTTGAGAAGAGAGATCATGTTTAATTCATTCACCCTAACATAGTGCTTTAGCATGTAATGGTCCCTGAGTAGACAGTCATGGAACTAAAGTTTATTCTTTTACAAAACTTTACACAGAACACAAGGCACACATTTTTTTTTTTTGGATCCACAAACAAAGACCTCCATCACAAGAGCTAACTGAAAGCTATCAAGCTGAGATGCTAGATCCAAGGGCTAGAATAGTTAGCTCTCATTCCTTAATTTCTTCAGTTAACTGGCACTGCTGAGATAAGGCAAAATATCAAAAACAACAGGATATTTATGCAATCAGGTGGATGACATTTTTTGCCCAAGTACTAATTGGAATAAATGTTTGCTTTCCTGAGGAACGGTGAGATTTCAAAATATTTGAGAAATTGCCATGCTAAATGAAATATGATTATCACTGTTACAATTTTTAGGTAAAATTTAACATAATATAGGTCAAATAGCTGCTATTATCTCTAAAAGTCAGTAAGACACATTGACTTTTAGAGTGAACCAACCCAGCTTTGTCTGCATTAATGCAGGGCTAGAATGTAGCTTTGAATTCACCCACTTAAAAGTGTCAATCAATCAAGTCAGTGATCAAAAATGCTGACGCTGGGAAGATCAAACAGTGATCCTGTTGCAGGCATCAGTATGATCCGTATTTCTCCAGAGGATAATTATGCATGTAAAAGTACACCAGAAAAGAGGGCCCCGCCATGCTACGCCCAAGAGCCTCATTCTTTCCTGCTCATCTTATGCTTTACTCTCTGGCCAAGCCATACTACCCAGGTTAAGGTGGCTGTGCTCTCTCGCCCCGCTGGCCTTTGCACATCCTGCTCCCTTTGGCTGGAATATCCTTCTCAGCTTCCCTGACCTAGCTGATTCCTAGCTCTCACTAACAGCTAGCTCAACCACATCCCTCTTCTGGGAAAACTTCCTAACCCCTGCACTAGTGCACATGTCTGTCTGGTTTTTCCAGAGCACCAATGTCTCTTTCTATATAGCACTTAGCACTGTGTACTATCTGTTCACTTGTTAATATTTCCAAAGTTGTGAGCTCTTTGAGGGCAAGGCACTTGTTTGATTCATCTCTCTTTTTTCAGGCCAACACAATGCCTAGCTTGAGTAAGCCCTCAGTAGATATTTGCTGAACCAAACGAGAGGAAGAGTGAAACCTCAGAAGAACAGACTTAGGGCTCTGAGCTGCAGGGCCTGCTGATACTGTTGCTAGGAGCCAGCTCCTCTTCCAGGCAACAGCTGCAGGCTCCTCCCCCAACTTGCCAGACCCTTTTGCAGGTGGTAGAAGCAAAGAGGATGATGGGAGTATATTGTTACTGGTACTACCAGGAAGGGGGGAAAAAAAGAATCTGAAAAACAGAATCAGGAAAAAAAAAAAATCCTGTCACAGTGCCAACTCTCATATATTCTTGTCATTATTCAGTGCCTCTGCTAAGGTGATAATTTTACTTATTCTAAGCTTTTCTTCCAGGGGTAAGCACGTGGTTCCTTCAATCTCATAGAGTTTAATCCTGATGAGGAGACAAAGCAGATCCCCTTTGGTCTTCTCCTCTAGACTTGAACATTCATAGTCCTTCTCTACCTGTAGAGATACCAGGCACAGCCCCACGTAAGAATGACCTGATTTTAAAAGTGGAAAGACAAATTCTATGGAAGTTAACACAAGGAATCAGCACACTATAAAACCCCTGGCAATGAAATAGGGTCTGCTCATATGTAGCACCCCTAGCCATCATTAACAGTGCCACCCATAGATTCTAGGGTAAAACAAATGGATGAATGGAGGACCACTTCCGGGGAAAATCAGAAAACTGATTCCATCCAGCAGAGGGCACAAGAAGTCGGGGACCAAAGTGAAGATGCTAACCCAGGCTGCCAAAAATCCCAGCAGCTTCTGCTTCAACGGATTTTTTTTTTTTTTCTTTTTTTTCTTTTTTGGATCTTAGTTCCCTGATCAGGGATTGAACTTGCACCCCTGCATTGGGAGTGCAGAGTCTTAACCACTGGACTGCCAGGGAAGTCTCACATGAATCACTTTCAAAACATAGTTCTGGCTATATTTTACCTTTACTTTTTTACTTAAATTACTCATAAAATGCTAGTTCTCTTTCAAAATGATAAAAAAAAATAAAATAATTCCTGAAGAGTAAAACCTACATCATTTGTCCAGAGATGCCAAGGGCTCCCTATTCTTCAACTATGGTACCTAAGGAACAGACCAGGATCAGGAAATTTCAGGGACCTTTGATTTTTACTACTAAATTTGTGCATCTTGCTCCCAACAAGGAGAGAGCTTCCTAAGAGTTTGTGAGGTACCATAAAATGATCTAAGAATTATATTAATGTTTAAGCCTTTCAAAGTTAAGAACTGTAAAGGCAAGAAAATTCAAAAGTTTCTGTAACTTGGCTCTGCTTGTTCCTGGCTATCATAGAGTGGTCTATTATAAGGGAGCCCCTCAGGAGACAGAGCCTGTTCTCTATCATGGCAAAAATCATACACAAACTGGAAAATTAATTAGCATGTGAAAGAATAACAATGTTCAGTGAAGGTCTGTGTTCAGTGAAGGTCTGTATTAGCTATATTTCATATTAGAGCAACAGAATAACAAGGTAGTCTCTGATAGTTTTCTGACCTGTCTCTGGAGAGGTGGTTTTGTAACCCATACAATCTCATAGAAAACTATTACAGTAGTACATGTTCTAGTATTTGGTCACCACAAATGAGCCAGAGTTACCATGAACATGTCATTTCATCAAATGAATAAAATGTAGCCTTACTACATTAAAAATTCAGTTCTCTACTGCCTCTTCGAATAAGAGGCAAGATAAAATAAGTGATACCTGAACATGACTTTTTAGAACTTGAGGCCAGTTCGCCAAGCAAGAACCATGACTATCCAATAGAGGGGACTGGAAAGATGGAGTCAGGGAAGCAGGCTACAGGAGACAATTAAAATTGTGAGCTGAGCCTACAGGTATGCAATTTGAAAAGAAAAAGAAGAAAACGCCTAACTTTAGTAGGTAAAGTAAGACAGCAATCTCTCAGAAATAATAAGCCATAGAAAGACTATGATGATAATAATAGTCAGTGTGATAGCTTCCACTGAGTTGCCAAGCACTGTTAGGTACTATATTAAATGCAATTCTCAACAATCCTATGAGTTAAGGTTCGCCATTTAATAAAGGGGCTCAGAGACTAAAAGTAACTTACTTAAGAAACAGAACTAGTAAGTGGCAGGGCCAGAATTCAATCTCAAAGCTGTATCACAACAAAGCTCAAGCTCTTTCCACTGCATGATGCTGTCTCTCAAGAATAAAAATATGACATCAGCTTTAAGGATAAAAAAAATGTTAAAAATTAATCTCACCCACCTGTTTGAGCCCTCTGGTATTCACTGACTCAAGCTGGGGGAGGGGGGGGTGCTAAGAGAGGGCAGAGATAAAAAAAACAGTGGCCATCTGAGCAAAGAGTTGGTGGGAACTGAGCCAGGACAGTAGCTGCCCTGAGGCTTCCCCTCTCTCCTCTCCTAGGGCAGAAATTACCCATGTCCACACACCAGGAAAGCATCTGCCACCTCACGGCCTGCATCCCAAGCCTGCAGACACCCTCAGTTTATTTGAAAAGGCAGTATTCTTAAGCAAACGTCTAACATAAAAACATGAAGGGAAACTAGTTCCAAACCACCAATGACCAAGTAACAATCTTAGGTTTATTGTTCTGGATCACCACCATTATTCAATTCTCAGTTCATTTCTTTTGTTTTGTAACTTGCACTTGCCCACCTGGCTTCTTTCCCATACCTCGCTCCTTATTTGCCTCTTAGGAGAGGCCAATCTCTCCTACATCCTGACATCTGACAGTTTTTCTACCTGCCAACTGTAGAGCTTCTCACACAAAATCCAATCTCTGCACCAAAAATCCTAATCCTCTCTTTTCACCCACTCCTAACTCCCCTGCTCTCAACTCTCAAACCTCACACCCTTCCAATCTTTCCATGATCCTTCTGAATGTGGCTCCCAGTGGCCCAGAGCCAATCACACCTTCACCTGGCTCTCCCTCTTTCCACCGCACCATTCCACCTCAACCCTCCCTAACCCCCTGCTCTCTGTCTCTGTCCTTTATCATGTAGTCTTCCCTTCCTCCCACTCTCTGAGATTCCCTCTCCTGGGACTCCAAACTCTCCATCTTTTCCCTCCTCTTCTGCCCTCAACCTTCAAAATCTCCTTCCTTCACGACTCAATGTCCAACTTCACAGTCCACAGCCCCAACTTTTCACCCCTGCCCCCAAACCCCACCCTCTCTCTTATTCCAATCCTAGATCCTTTACTCCCAGCACTCCTCAAATCCCCTTCCCTCTCCCCCTCTCCAGTACTGCAATTCTCCATTTCTCTAAATTCCCAGGCGTGACCCTCCCCAAGTGCACCCAAGCTAATCCAGCTCCCTCTTCCCACCCAGGCCCCGAACAACCTCAATTCTCACACGCCCCATACCCTAGCCCAGCATCAACTCCACCCTCAAACCCATCTCTGACACCCCTAGATCCTCACCCTCACACCATTCACCCAACCACACCCCAGCCCCGACCCTCTCGGTCTTCCCCTCCCCTCTCCCACCCCTCTCTCAAACCCCACACCCGCCCCCACTCGCAGCCCCGGGATCCGTGAGCGGCCCAGCCCGCGGCCGCCACCTACCTGTGCCCCTGTCTGGGGCAGCCAGCGGCAGCTCCTCTGTGGCGGCTCCCTCCTCCTGCCGCGCGGCTGAGGCGGGGAAGCGGTTCCGCGCCCCCAGCACAAAGCTAGGGAGGGTGGGACGCAGAGTGGGAGGGAGTAAGGAGGGGGACTGGGGGCGACCTGGCGCCCTGAGACCGCGGGGCCGGCGGGNACCTGTATACTTAAGTGTTATATTTGCTGTATTAATAGGATATGGGCTCGTGTATTTTATGTAATTGGGGCCGGGCGTCCAAAAGTATGTGTTTGGGGCTCATGGAGGTCTTGAAATGGCTTTGAACTGGAGGTGAAAGGGTGGCTAAGTGGCACTGGGTTTAGAGGAGGATAGGCTCAGGGAAGTCCAGGGTCAGGGAATGTTAAAAATGCAAAGGATGGCATCCCAGAGTTCACCGCTTTTAATGAACTGAGGCCCTGAGTGAACACAAATGAATTAAGTAAGGCCTCCCAGGATGGGGAGTTAGACTACACCCTGAACCTGCATTTTGGAGTTACAAAGCAGCATATCTGCTGAGTTGTTTTTTAGGGTTCTTTGGGATTGGTTTGCCACTTTCTCGTTAACCACAACAGAAAGCTTTAAAGTGAACCCAAATTCTGCCACTTCTTGTTATTTGAATAATTCCACCCAACAGAGGAAAAAGAAAGGATATTGGTGGCAATGCTGCTGCTAAGTCGCGTCAGTCATGACCAACTCTGTGCGACCCCATAGACAGCAGCCCAACAGCCTCCTCTGTCCCTGGGATTCTCCAGGCAAGAGTACTGAAGTGGGTTGCCATTTCCTTCTCCAGTGCATAAAAGTGAAAGTGAAGTCACTCAGTCGTGTTCAACTCTTAGCGACCCCGTGGACTGTAGCCTACCAGGCTCCTCCGCCCATGGGATTTTCCAGGCAAGAGTACTGGAGTGGGTTGCCATTGCCTTCTCCATTGGTGACTATAGGAGGTATGAAATTAGTTTTGTATTAAAGTTTGCTTCCTTCAGACTTAGGTTGTAAGAATGTGAGGTTAGAACAAAATTGAACATTTGGAGATTACACTCCCTTCCTTAATCATCTACTATGTACACATCAATGCTAGATATATTTCCCTAAAATAACGCTTTTGTAAAGCAGGTTCTCTCCTTGCTTTACAAGTCTCCAACCCCCACGTTTCCACCCCCAAGTAGATTACCTCACTGTTTTCCCACGTCTACACTGTTCACATTTTCAGTCAAATAATTATTTGTTTGGGGGGAGAGTCCTGCGCATTGCTGGGTATTTAGTAGCATCATGAAATGCCCAAATGCTTCTAGATGACAGTAGCATCACCCCCTCCCCCCACTATGGGCTTCCCTGGTGGCTCACATGTAAAGAGTCTGTCTGCAATGCAAGAGACCAGGGTTCAATTTCTGGGTAGGGAAGATCTCAGGGAAAAGGGAATAGCTACCGACTCCAGTATTCTTGCCTGGAGAATACCATGGACAGAGGAGCCTGGCAGAGTACAGTCCATGGAGTTGCAAATAGTTGCACACAACTGAGCAACTAACACACATCCCCCTGTGTGAGGGCCAGATTGTCTCCAGAAATGGACAAATGTCCCCTGAGGGGCTAAATCATCCCCAGTCCAATTGAGAACCACTGGACCACAGGCTAAATAAAGCCCACCATCTTTACCTGGCATTCAAGTTTCGTTATCTACATTTCCTAGAATTTGACTCAGTCTGAAAGAACTCCAGTGCAAGTTTCTTCCAAAGGTAATCAATTAGTCTTCTTGGACACTTCAAAGGGTGGAAAAGATTAAAAATTTACTTTGTAAGAAAGTTCTTACATCTATCATGTCTTCCTTCTTAAAATTCATACTAGAGTTGCATTCTAATCCTTTTTCTATTTATGAATATTTGTGGTATTAAAACTTGTAGTCACATTTCTCTCACTAAATTACCTCTTCTTGAAACGATATTCTTCCAGCTTTTTCCATATTAACATAGTTTATAGATCATCTGAACTTTTTGTTATCCTCTGAACAATATCAAGCCTGGCAATGTCCTACTTAAATTGTACTATCTAGAACTGAACACAGTATTCTAGATATGGCTCACACTATTTGCACATAACTAATTACTAGTTTCATGCTTGGCCATCTTCCTTGACTCTGAGCTTAAAGGCAAAAACCAAGTCTTAGTCACCATCTTTGTCTTAGGTTTACATAGTCAAAGATTAACTACATAGTATCTTTGCATTACTAGCACAGTGCCTGGCCCTTAGTTGATTTTCAAAGATTTTGATAGAAATATGGTTCCTTCGTGACTCTATTAATACAATTTGAAATAACATTCCTTTGCCTTTGGGGGCAGATACAGTACACTCTTGTCTTATAGTGAGTTTGCAATCAACTGATCCTCTACCTTTTATATGTATAGGTGAAAGGTTGGCAAACTTTTTCTCTAATGGGCCAGATAATAAATATTTTAGGTTTTATGAGCCTTATAGTTTGTCACAGCTATTCTGCTCTGTCACTATAGCACAAAAGTAGCCATAGACAGTCTATATAAATGAATGTGTGTGGCCATTTCCAAAAAACTATCCACGGACAGTGAACTGTATGCATTTCATATTTCATATAATTTTCATGTGGCACAGTATTTTGATTTTGAAAAATATTTTAAAATGTGAAAAGCATTCTTAGTTCATGGACCATACAAAAACAGATGTCAGGGTAGACTTGGCTGTCAGCCAGTAGTCTGCCAATCCCTGATCAAGACCATTCCTGGTGTGATTGACTTTTTTAGTCTGAGTGTAGGCCTTTACAATTCTTATTAAATATCTTACTCATTGCAGTCTATCTTTTTAGCTTGCTCAGATCTTTTTGTGTGCTAATTGTGTCATCTAGCATATTAGCTGACTTCCCAGCTTTGTGTCCTCTGTAATACCGATAAACATTTTTTCCATCCTTTATTAATAAAAATGTTGAATGCGATAAGAAGAGAGGTCTTCACAATTCATTCTGTTCCATTAATCATTATTTGAATATAACCATTCTGAGAAATAAATATCTACCTAAAGTACTGCCTATCAGCCACCCTTGTTTATTCAGCTAGTCCATAGGGTATCTTGAGATACCTGGTCTGAGGTTTGTTGAAATGTTCAGAAATATCTCTGATAGGTAGTAACTCTATCAAACAAACAAAAAATATTTAAGTTTGATATAACTTTTGAATTAATGTTACTATTGCTTTTAATTTTGCTACTTTGTTTAGATTTTCAAAGCCATGCTTTTAATAACAATAAAATTTAGTAATTTCAGAGTTTTGTTGAAAATTAACATCCAAGTACCTCAATCTTTATTTCCAGGAATTTACCAGATTTCTTGTCCTCAAACTAAGGGTTAACAATGTTCATGCAAACCAGTTCCCTGGTATCAATAGTATTAAAAGGTGTAATAAAATTAGTAAGAAAAAAGGAAAAATAAAAACATATTAGCAGATATGCCTTTTTTCTTGACCAATCTTACCACAGTTTTTAAAAAATATCAATACTAGATTTTATCAATAGAAGTACAAAAGAAAATGAATTTCGTGCCAACTTCTTTATGTTAGGGGTATAGTCTAAATTCCAAATCCAGACATGGACTAAATAACAACAACAAAAACGATTATAGGCAAGTTTCACTTAGAAATATATTTGTAAAATTTCTAAAAATACTAGCGAACTAAAAATACATCCAACTATGGATGAAAATACTAATATTATACCTTGGCCATGTAGATAGATTTTATGCTACAAACTGGGGATTCTATAACATTAGAAAATCTTGATTTATCACGTTAGCAACATATACAAACATCTATATGATCACTTTAGTAAATGTTAGAAGAGCATTTGACAAAATTCAGTGTTCATTTGTGTTTAAAAGAAAAAAAAGAACAAATTAAAGGAATTTCTATAACCCAATGAACAGTGTTTGACAGAAATCTTCAGTGAGCATCACATTTAATGGTGAAATGTTAGAAATCTTATTCCTTGTCTGGTAAAGAATAAGACTTTTAAAAAATAGTGTTTTTTTTTAAGATCCCATTTATGTAATAGTGGAAACCATAAGGTGTCTAAGAGTGAATCTTATAATAAAGGTGAAGATATGTTTGTAGGAAACTATATAGTTTAAGGACTTAAAAGAAGGCTTAGTGAAAAGATATTCCAGATCCATGTATTTGAAAACTCATTATCATAAACATGTCTCTTCTCTCCAAATTAGTGTATAATGGAATTGAATCCACAGCAGATTGAATTCAATCTATAATGGATATAATTCACATCTCAAAAAATATTTTAATATAATTTAATAAAACTTTGTAATAATGTATAAGGATAAAACCAAAAAAATTTGGTTTTAAATAAGGGAAAATTTAAATAGGGAATTTACCTGATGAGATACTAAGATTCTATTCTATCTTATACTGTCCTTTTACTTTCTTATTTAGAGTATGTCTCTTGAAAAGAGTACTTGGTTGTTTTTTTTCCTTCAGTCTGATAATACAGCATTTGATTTACTAACATTTAATGGAATAATCTGTGTATTTGTAGTTAAATCTGTCTTCTGGTAATTTGTTTTCAATTTGTCCCATCTTCTTATTTTCTTTTCTGCCTTTCAGATTTATCATATATTTTATGGTATTTCAATTTTTCTTCTCTGTTGACCTCCTTCCTATAACTCTTTATGTTTTTTTAGTGGTTGTATTATCCTAATTCTAGGATTATAACATGTATCCTCACTATATTACTCTACTTTGAATTAATAGCATATCAGTTCATGTTCAACATTAGAACTTTACCAAAGTACTTTACAAAATGTACAGCCTCATTTGTCTTTCTCTTTTGTGTTTATTGTGTCTGTCTATTACTTTCATCTGTTAAATTTCTGCCAGTCTTTGATATTATTTTTACTTCAGTCAGTAGTCTTATTTTTTGGCCCCACCACACAGCAGTGCAGGATCTTAATAACCTGACACACAGGGATCAAACGTGTGCCCCCTTGGAACTTCCCTGGCAGTCCAGTGGTTAAGACTGTGTGCTTTCAATGCAGGACATGGCTTTGATTCCTGGTCAAGGAGCTGAGATCCCACATTCTGTGTAGTACAGCCAAAAGATTTTTTTTAAAAAGAAAAAAGAATGTTTGAAAAAAGCACTACACCCCCTACAGTGGAAGCATGGAGTCTTAACCACTGGACCACCATAGAAGTCCCCTAGTCAGTAGTCTTTTAGAAATTTTAATAATATTCTTGATGTTAGAAATAAATATATTTACCATCTTTAGTGCTCTTCATTCCTTCTCACAGATCCAGAATTCAACTAGGAATCATCAAATACTTCATTTAATATTTTTTGTACTATGGGTCTGCATGTATGCTAAGTCACTTCAGTTGTGTCCAGCTCTTTGCACTGATAACAAATATTTTCAGTTTTTGTCTTTATTTTGCTGTCACGTTTAGAGGATATTTTTATTGAATATAAAATTCTTTTATTTTTTCATTCAGCACATCAAAGATGTCATTCCGTTGTCTTTTGGCTTCCACTGGTAATTATGAGAAGTCAATTTTGATTCTTGTTGTTTTGCTGCATATAAGATGTTTCTTGCTTGACTGCTTTTAATTTTTTTCTCTTTCTTTAATTTTTAACAGTCAACTAAGGTGTGCCTTGGTGGGATCTTCTTTGTATTTATCCAACTTATGGTTCACTGAACTTCCTGGATCTGTGGGTTTATGTCTTTCACAGATTTTGGATATTTTTCAGCCATATCACCTTAAATTATTTGTCTATATTATCCTCTTTGTCCTCCTCTTCTGGGATTTTAATTACATGTATTGATATTTCAGACTTGTTTGCTATT
>SJYA01000418.1:1007047-1047320 GCA_006410615.1 Neotragus moschatus | reverse complement strand
CAACTGAACTAAACTAATAGAAAACTATATGGAATAAAGTAGTTACTGACCTGATATTTGAACAGAGCATATCAGAGACTTAATTCATATCCATTTCCAATAAATACAGATAGACACTATATGATAGATACTAAAATTTATTATCTGCTCATAAGTTGATTTATCTAAATGGAAGTAACCATAGAGTTATTTGGAGAAAACAATACTGTAAATTTGCCCCTAATGGACAGTGTCCCCAATTCTTAGTTTCCCAAGAAATAGTTTTTAAAAGTGATTATATTTCTACTTCCTCTTGACTCTTTTTTTGGTCCTTGGTATTTAGTATGTCAATGAAAAGGAGAAAAATTCTACTCAAGAAACAAATGAGTTAAGAAAAAGTAGGAGAGAGAATTGGTTCCTTTGGCATAATGTAGAATGGTAGATTTGCAGTTAAAATTCCTGAATAAGTGAACTGTGTGTGTTACTTTGGACTAAGAATATATGTTATTCTTTAAGCCTCAGTTTCCTGGTGTGAAAAATGGGGGTAATAACACTTTCCCTGACTCAGAATTGTGAAAAAAATTCCATGACTTTTTTCTTATTATCACATAGAGATAATAGATATTGAATAGTCATTAGCCATAAGGCCTTATTTTAAAGGATACTACTATTTTAAAGACATCATTATACTTAATTATGGTGATTCAGTTATATGTTCTTTTAAAGTCCAAGTGCATCTCTGTATATCTTTGGTATTATTATATTGATAATGTTCATTAAAAGCACCCAAGAGAAAGCATAGGGCAAGTAAAAATTATTTAATTAACTTAAATGAATAAAATTTTAAACCACTGAAATGTAAATAAAAATAAATTGTAAAATATTAAACATAGTATAGAAAAATAAAGAACTGTGAGTTAGGAGACCCCAATTCTATTCTTTTCTTTTTTGTAATAGCTCTATTGATGTATTATTCTCATACCATAAAATTCACCTATTTAGGATATACAATTCAGTGGCTTCCAACATATTCAGAATTATGCAGCTGTCTGCACAATCCATTTTATAACATTTCAGCATCCCAAAAGAAAACCTCATACCCCTTCACCACCACCCCCTCTCCCCATCAGCCCTAGGCTAGGGCTACTGGTCCCTAGCCCTAGGGACTAGTCTATTTTTGTCTCTATAGACTTGCTTACACAGACATTTCATGTCAATGGAATAATACATATATGGTCTNTATGCAGCTGTCTGCACAATCCATTTTATAACATTTCAGCATCCCAAAAGAAAACCTCATACCCCTTCACCACCACCCCCTCTCCCCATCAGCCCTAGGCTAGGGCTACTGGTCCCTAGCCCTAGGGACTAGTCTATTTTTGTCTCTATAGACTTGCTTACACAGACATTTCATGTCAATGGAATAATACATATATGGTCTTTGGATTCACAGTCAAGGTGTTGGAGATTTTTAACACCTTTCAGGAATGAAAGAGCAGCTAGACAAAAATTTAGTAAAAATTAAATGATCCACGTAACATTATTGGTTACCTTGACTTTTGCATTTATATAATCAGCAATGATACTTGTATATTGAACATTCACTGAAATGAACTGAGTCATTAAATAAATCTCAATAAATTTCAAAAGACTGAAATCTTAAAGAATATATTCTCCCCCAAAATGGTAGTTATGTGAGGTGATGTATGTGTTAACTAACTTTATTGGGTAATTATTTTGCAGTATATGTTATATCAAATCATAGTGTTTGTTCAGGCTCCCCTTGTGGTTCAGCTGGTAAAGAATCCACCTGCAATGCAGGAAACCTGGGTTTAATCCCAGGTCTGGGAAGATCCCCTGGAGAAGGGATAGGCTACTCACTCCAGTATTCTGGCCTAGAGAATTCCATGGACTGTGTAGTCCATAGGGTTGCAAAGAGTCGGACATGACTGAGTGACTTTCACACACAGTGTTTGTACACCTTAAAGTTACATAATGTTTCATGTCAATTATATCTCAGTTAAGCTGGTAAGGAAAAGAATATGTTCTCTGACCATTATGTAATTAAATTAGAAATAAATAAATAACAGAAAGGCATCTGGATATACCCAAAACTTAGAAATTAAACATGGCACTTCAAAATAACCAATGGGTCAAAGAAGAAATCACAAGGGATATTAGAAAATATTATAGCTGAATGATAATGAAAAATGTATATATAACCATATTTGTGGGATGTAGTTAATGCATTAAAGGAAGGTAATAGCATAAATACTTAAAACAGAGGATATTTTAAAAACCAATAACTTCTACCTTAGGAAGCTAGGTAACAAAGAGCAAATTATACCAAAAGAAAGTAGAAGACAAAAATAACAATAAGAGCAGAAATCAATGAAATAGAAAATAGACAACTAGAAAAAATTATCAAAGCCAGAAGTTCATTGTGTGAAAAAATTAATAAAAGGTATAAACCTCTAGCAAGACTGACTAAAATAGAAAAAATGCAAATTACCAGTATCAGAATTGAAACAGTCATTCAGTTCAGTTCAGTCGCTCAGTCTTGTCCGACCCTTTGCGACCCCATGAATCACAGCACGTCAGGCCTCCCTGTCCATCACCAACTCCCAGAGTTCACTCAGACTCACACCCATCGAGTCAGTGATGCCATCCAGCCATCTCATCCTTGGTCGTCCCCTTCTCCCGCCCCGAATCCCTGCCAGCATCAGAGTCTTTTCAAATGAGTCAACTCCTTGCATGAGGTGGCCAAAGTACTGGAGCTTAATGTCGACATTCACTCTTGCCATCTCTTGTTTGACCACTTCCAGTTTGCCTTGATTCATGGACCTGACAACAATCATTAGAGATTCTAAAAGAATAGTAAGTCAATATCAAGAACAAATTTAGGCTAATGAACTTGACAACTTAGAAGAAATGGACAGATTCTTTGAAAAACTCCTGCTATAAAAAATGATATAAGATGAAATTTAGAAATCTGAATAGCTTATATCAATTATATAAATTAAAATATATAAAATATTTAGACAGAAAATAGTACCAATATTCCATAAATTCTTTCAAAAACAGAGGAGGGAAACATTTTCAAAATTGTTTTATGAGAACAATTATAACCCTGATCCCAAAACCTTACAAAGACATTACAAGAAAGTACAATTAAAAAACAATATCCTTTATAAACATAAATATAAAACCATTATAAATTGAATTCAACAAATGGAGTTTATCATAAGAATGCAAGATTGGCCTATTCACCGTATTATCACAGGAGTACAGATTGAGTGTAGTTTACTGTATTGCCAGAGCAAGAGAGAAAAAAATCATATGGTCATTCCAGAAAATCATTAGAATTCAGCACCAAACATGATAACAATTCTCAAAAAATTAAAAAGAGAAGGGAACTTTCTCAATCTGATAAAGGCATCTACTAAAAATTTTCAACTTAATGGGGAAATAGTAAGTGCTTTCCTAATAAAACAAATGAGTGTATATGACAAAACAGAAATAGACTCACAGATACAGAAAGCAAACTAGTGGATTTAAGTGGAGAAAAGGAAGCAGGGAGGGGCATGATAGGGGTATGAGATTAAGAGATACAAACTACTACATATAAAATAGATAAGCATCAAAAATATTTTGTATAGCACAGGGAAATATAACCATTATTTTGTAATAACCTAATATGGAGTATAATCTATAAAAATATTGAATCACCATGCTGTATACCTGAAACTAATATAATACTATAAATCAACTGTATTCAATATAAAAAAATGCTTTCTCTCTATGACTGGAAACAAATCAAGGATGTTCTCACCATTTCTATTCAGTATTGTCCTGGAATTCTTGGCCAATCCAGTAAGGCAAGAAAAGACATAGAAATCATAAAGACTGAAAAGAAAGCAAAATTGTTTTTGTTCAGTACAGTATGATATTACTTATATGTGGAATCTAAAAACTTAGTGGACTAGTGAATATAACAAAAAGAGAAGCAGACTCACAGACACAGAGAACAAACTAGTGTTTACCAGTAGGGAGAGGAGAGGGGGCAAACTATTGGATATAAAATAAGCTCAAGGATATATTGTACAACATGGGTATTATAGCCAAAATTTTATAATAACTGTAAATGGAAAGTAATCTTTAAATAAAAATGTTAAAAGAAAATTAGTAGGTATATTATAATGAGGATAATGATCAAAATGCACCCTTATAGTATTTCCCCAAAGAGTGTTTCTATTCTTGATGGCAACAAGGAAAATATGTTTGGAATGAGCCCACTTTACATGTATCTAGTAACAAAGTAGCCTTTTTAACTATTCATAATATTTATTTGAATTTCAGTTTCTCCAGGGGGGTGTGTGTGTGTGTGTGTGTGTGTGTGTGTGTTTATAAAATAGGAGCTGTTGACTACTTAAAAAAATATTGTCTTTGTTCACATATTATATGAATATACATAACCCTAGTGAAGTGAAGTTGCTCAATCGTGTCTGACTCTTTGCGACCTGTGGACTCTAGCCAGCCAAGCTCCTCTGTCCATGGGATTCTCCAGGCAAGAATACTGGAGTGGGTTGCCATTTCCTTAAGGAATCTACAAATATCTGCTAGAGCTAATAAGTGGATTTAGCAAAGTCAATACACAAAAATCAATTGTATGACCATATTCTAGCAGGAAACATTTAGACAGTGACATTTTTTAAAATTCCATTTATATTAGCAGTTAAATAGACATGAAATAGTTAGGACTAAATTTAATAAGACACTCAAGACCTTTACACTCAAAACTATAAAACATTGCTGAGAGAAATTCAAGTACTAAATAAATTAAAAGATACACTACATTGGTGATTGGAAAACTCAGTATTGTTTCAATGGCAGTTTCTCCCTAAAACGACTGTTGTTCTTGTAGTAATGTATATGGAAATGCAAACTAATCTTGAAAGTTGCAGCCCTGAAATTATCTGATTTCAAGATAAATACACAGTAATCAAAACAGTGTGGCGTTTTAGTAAAGAGATCTGTATAGATCAGAGCAACAGACTAGAGGGCCCAGAATAGATCCATGCATGTAAAGTCAATTAATTTTCAACAAAAGGCTAAGGATACAGAAATAGATCAGTGGAAAAAAATGGAGGGGCAGAAATACATACACCTATTAATCCTTTAATTTTAGAATAAGACACTAAGGTAATTTAATAGGAAAAAGAGTCTTTTAACATGTGGTGCTAGAACAACCGAATAAACGTGGATAAAAATAAACCTCAACCCCTACCTCATACTAAACACGAAAATTAATTCTTTATGGATCATAGAACTATATTCAAAGCTAAAGTATTTAAGCTTATAAAAGAAAACATAAGAAAGTACTTCTGTGACAATGAAGTAGGCAAAGATTTCTTAATGAAGACAAAAATAAGCATAAAAGGGTAATGAAACTACGTCATCAAAAGTAAGACTACAACTCACTGAAAAATGCAAATAAGAAAATGAAAAGGCAAACTGAAGCCTAGGAGAAAGTGCTCACAATACATATGTCTGACAAAGGACTCCTACAAACACGTAGTAAAAGTGGAAAGAATATTTAAGTTTATTTATTTTTAATTGAAGGATAATTTCTTTACAATATTGTGTTGATTTCTGCCATACATCAGCATGAATCAGCCATAGGTATACATATTTCCCCTCCTTGCTGAATCTTTCTCCCACCTCCTACCCCATCCCAACCCTCTAGGTTGTCACCAGTTTGAGCTCCTTGAGTCATACAGCAAATTTCCACTGGCTATCTCTTTTACATATCATAGTGTTTATCTTTCCATGCTTCTTCTTGTTCAGTCGCTCAGTCACATCTGACTCTTTGGACATGCATGGTGCACACGAGGCTTCCCTGTCTTTCACCTTTACCTGGAGTTTGCTCATATTGATGTCCATTGAGTAGGTGATGCCATCCAACCGTCTCATTATCTGTCATCCCCTTCTCCTGCTTTCAACCTTTCCCAGCATCAGGGTCTTTTCCAGTGACTTGGCTCTTTGCATCAGGTGACCAAAGTATTGAAGCTTCAGCTTCAGCATCAATCCTCCAATGAATATTCAGGATTGATTTCCTTTAGGATTGACTGAATTGATCTCCTTGCTGTCCAGGGGACTTTTAAGAGTCTTCTGCAGCACCAAAGTTCAAAGGCATCAATTCTTTGGTGCTCAGCCTTTTCTATTGTCTAGCTCTGTACTCTGTCCATTTGTCCCATCCTCTAAAGTGGAAAGAACTTTTTAAAAAAATGAGCATCTTTTAAAAGATGGGGGGGGGGTTCAAGATTGGGAACTCATGTACACCTGAGATGAAAAAATTAAAATTAAAATTAAAAAAAAATACTTCCATAAAGCAAAAAAAAAAAAGAGAGAGAGAAAATACTTAGTAGACACTTCACAAAAGAAACTGTACGAATGACCAGAAAGCAGATGAAAACGGGCTTAGCATCATTTGTCATCAGGAAAATGCAAATTAATACCATAGTCAGACACCATTTCACATCCACTAGAATAACTAAGAAGCCTGACAACAGAATGTTGGCAAGAATGTGGAACAACTAGAATTCCCTTACATTTCTGTTAGGAATGTAAAATGGCACAGCCACTTTGGAAGTCTGACATTATCTTATAAAATTAAGTATCATTTCAGTTCAGTTGCTCAGTCGTGTCTGACTCTTTGCAACCCCATGAATCGCAGCACGCCAGGCCTCCCTGTCCATCACCAACTCCCAGAGTTTACCCAAATTCATGTCCATCGAGTCGATGATGCCATCCAGCCATCTCATCCTCTGTCATCCCCTTCTCCTCCTGCCCCCAATCCCTCCCAGCATCAGAGTCTTTTCCAGTGAGTCAACTCTTCGCATGAGGTGGCCAAAGTGTTGGAGTTTCAGCTTCAGCATCAGTCCTTCCAAAGAACACCCAGGACTGGTCTCCTTTAGGATGTACTTGTTGGATCTCCTTGCAGTCCAAAGGACTCTCAAGAGTCTTCTCCAACACCACAGTTCAAATGCATCGATTCTTCAGTGCTCAGCTTTCTTCACAGTTCAATTCTCACATCCATACGTGACCACTGGAAATACCATAGCCTTGATTAGACAGAACTTTGTTGGCAAAGTACTGTCTCTGCTTTTGAATACATGTCTAGGTTGGTAATAACTTTCCTTCCAAGGAGTAAGCGTCTTTTAATTTCACGGCTGCAATCACCATCTGCAGTGATTTTGGAGCCCCCCGAAATAAAGTCTGACACTGTTTCCACTGTTTACCCATCTATTTGCCATGAAGTGATGGGACCAGATGCCATGATCTTAGTTTTCTGAATGTTGAGCTTTAAGCCAACTTTTTCACTCTCCTCTTTCACTTCCATCAAGAGGCTCTTTAGTTCCTCTTCACTTTCTGCCATAAGGGTGGTGTCATTTGCATATCTGAGGTTATTGATATTTCTCCTAGCAATCTTGATTCCAGCTTGTGCTTCTTCCAGCCCAGCGTTCCTCATGATGTACTCTGCACATAAGTTAAATAAGCAGGGTGACAATATACAGCCTTGACATACTCCTTCTCCTATTTGGAACCAGTCTGTTGTTCCATGTCCAGTATGACTCAGCAATTCCACTCCTAGTAATTATCCAAGAGAAATGAAAACATTTCCACAAAAACAGTTGTATAAGAATGTTTATAGAAGTTTTATTCATAATGGTAAAAAACTGAAAAAAATTCAAATATTCAAAAATATCAAGCAAGCGACTTTCCTGGTGGTCCAGTGGTTAAGAATCCACCTTACAATGCAGGGGACACTGGTTCAATCCCTGGTCCAGGAAGAACCCATATGCCATGGGGCAACTAAGCCCACGCACCACAACAACTGAGCCTGCATTATGGAGCCTGCAAGCCACAACTGCTGAGCCCACATGCAGCAGCAGCTGAGGCCCACACACCCTAGAACCCATGATCTGCAACAAGAAAAGCCACTGCAATGAGAAACCCATACAGTGCAACTAGAGAAAGCCCCTGCATAGCAACAAAGACTCCATGCAGCCCAAAATAAATAAATATATATTTTTTAATCAAACAAAAATGCATAAACAAATTATAGCATAGTCTATGGTAATAAGACTCAGTTGCCTAAGGGAGGTAGGGATTGTCTGGAGAGAAAGAAAGGATATGTCTAGCATAATGGGAGTGTTCTTTATCTTGATTAGGCTATTAGTTACCTTAATGTATTGGTTACATAAGCATATACATTTATCAAAACTCATTGAATTGTACATTTAGGAGAAATTTCACTGTAAGTAAATTTTACCTCCAAAAAAGAAATGAAAAACCTTATATAATTAAAGAAACAATTATTTGTATAGTTAATACTATAAGTGTGTGTGTATGTGTATATAATTTTTTTATATAACTAACACTTGAGTGCATGCTTTAATATGTTTTCAACAAGCGTCTATTGTGTATCTGCTGTTGGTCAGCCATTGTGATAGTTGCTGGGGATGTAAAAGTTAGAGAAAGTAACTGGGCTTGAAGGCATAGCTGGAGTAATAAAAATACATGAAAAAAGTGCTAATAGAAACTGGATGCTGTTTATGAGGTGAGTGCAAAGGAGGGAGAAAGTGATTGTGATATGGTGGACTTGGAGAGATGTAACCAAAACGTGAATAAACTTTTGCAAGGAAAGAAAGGCTTCCAGAGAAGCATGGGTCTGCATGACGTGTTTGCAGAATTTTAATCAGTCCAATGTGACTACAGTAATGAGGGATGATATCATGATGGGGGACAGTATACTTAATGATGGGACCAGATTGTACAGGATCATTAAATGCCATACTAAGGAGTTTAGATTTATAGGCGATAAGGGATCG
Organism: Neotragus moschatus; assembly: GCA_006410615.1. Taxonomy (NCBI): domain Eukaryota; kingdom Metazoa; phylum Chordata; class Mammalia; order Artiodactyla; family Bovidae; genus Neotragus; species Neotragus moschatus. The sequence continues at coordinate 1,038,447 of SJYA01000418.1, read as the reverse complement.
CTGTAAGATTTTAGACAAGAATGACATCAATTCCATGTTTTAAAGAATATATCTGGTGGTTGTAAAGAATTGTTAAAGTTGAGGAGAGATTAGAGGCAGAATAAACAGGAAAGAATTGTAAGAATCCAATGGTGGATTATTTTTTTTTAGTATTTATTCACTAGGATTTGTGATTAAGCATTTCTAAACATTTAGCTGTTTTTTTCCCTTATTCTTTAAAATTAACAATAGAAATCCAGAAACTTTTTGGACCACCACAGGAATGTTTCCTCAAGAGTTCATTATATGTTTTCACAAACATGTGAGGATTGAAAAGCTTGTAATCCAGAGTTACTTTGGTAAGCATGATATTTTCATTTCCTTTCATTAATTTTCATCTTTCAGTTTTTCCATAGGCAGAATGCTCATATGTAAACTTTTGGCAAAGCACTGATTTTTTTTTTACAGCATGGAATCAAGTTTTATTGCTGGGGTTGATGGGTGGAGAGTATGGGTTAACTGTCTTGAGCACAGTTAGCTTCTCTGAAACTGCAAATTTGAAACCCTTCCAAAGCACGTAATAATTTCCATGCAATTTACTACGTGAAAGCCTTTGGCAAAAGACCCTGTGATGAATTTAAGAAGCCAGCTTGCCAGAATGCTAGGTTTCTTCACATCTTTACTCCAGATTTTTTTTGGCTCAGGGTTCTCTGTCAAGTTCTTTCTGAAAATCTGACAACCCTGATTATTTGCATTTGGTAAGTTTGATTCTTTTATTAATGTGGCCTTTTTCTGAGGGATTTAGGAAGAATATCTTCAACTAGAACATCATCCTAATCCTGTCTTATGTTTTTTTAAGGACAGAGTATATCAGGCAAAATCATGGTAGGAAACAGGATACATCCCAGGTGGCTCAAATGAAGAAACATTATTGATGGGACCACTTACAGAATTATGGCCTGCATTAAGGGAACAAGCTAGGGATGGTGAGACACCCAGAAACTGGCTATAGCAGTAAGCCATTACCTCCCTGGGCCAAAGGAAGGAAATAATATCTGCTGGAGCCCAAGGAGAACTGGAGCGTGTACAAAAGGGCCTGCCCAATAGGAGCTGTAACCAGGGAGGAGCATAACCACTGCCAAAGACAGGACACTGGAGCAGGAAGGGAATAGAGAAAACACAACCTGATCTCAGTTGCCTGCTGCCCTTGTTTCCTCCCAATCCCTCCCATTGGCCAAATCCATCCGTAAGCAGTGGGAAAGTAAGTCCAGCAGGTTCAGTCCCCAGGGGTCCTCCCTCAGGGTGCAGAGCAGAGAAGAATGGATTTGGAGCCTAGGGAACTGCTTTAGGGGTAAAGGAGAAAAGAAACCCAATGCAGAAGGAAGATGACTGCATTCTCTCTTCTCTCATTAATTGTGAGGGCTCTGGAGTGGGACCTATCTTTGAATCCCAGTTCCGGTACTTACTAACTCTGTATCATTGAACGTTTTGCTTGACTTCTGTAAGTTGTCTGATTTCTTTAAGCCTGTTTTCTCATCAATAAAGCAGGTTAATAATTCCTTTCTTCTAAAGTTGAAGTCAAGAGTGAATGAATATGTCTGACTTATAGTAGTTTGTGCATAAAGTTTGATGATCAAGACCACTAATAGTATTATTTACCAGTGTACCAAAAAATAAAAATAAAAACAAACCAGATGGTACCAAACTCAAAAATGCTCTGTTAGCTTGCAAACACTTGTAACAGTTCCCCAGACTATACTTTACCATAGGGATTTATGGAAAAACGGTGAGTGATCTTCCTGATCCCAGTACTTTGTGCATTCCCACTAATGCCTGCCAGTCTTAGACAGAGGGGAAAAGAAATCAAGGGACAGCAACATAGAATTAAGTAGATAATTAACACTTTATTTTCGTTTATTTACAATGTCAGTGAGGACCTTGAGGATTGAAAAGAGTACTTCTAATGAGCCAGTTGATTTTGAGCAATGGATTGAAAGAGGTATGTGCTTGGTTCACCAGCATTATTTTGATCATGAGGGGGTAGAGAATTGTGTTTTACTCTATATTTCCAATTGTGCTTCATTTTGGTGAAAAAAGATGGCCTGAATGATTCTTATGACATTTAGATAAACCTAGAAAAACACAAATTTGAATACTAAGATGCTTCTTCACTTCCTGGTTGTATAATTGTTAACATGTTACTTAATTGTTGAGTTTCAGAATCCTTATCTGAAAAACAGATGATATCACGATTTAAAGTTTTTGTGACGCAGTGTCTGGCATATGGTCGACAAGCAGTAAATATTAGTTTTTAATCTTTCCTTCTTTCCTGATTAATGGTATTATTTAAATATTATTGGCAGAATTGGTAGCCTCTCATAAAAGATAGCATGTTGCCTTCATGTGTCTATCTGTTCTTTCCCAAAATACCATGAAAATAATAATAAAGGAGAAAAATGCAACATAAACCTACAGGGGCAAAAAATAAAAACAAACAGGGAACCAGGAATTCGAAACAGATGTGAGAGGTCAATATATATTATGGAAGAAAGGAAGCAGTTGGAGGAGTAGTAACTTCTGTAGCAGAATTGCGTAGATTATAACCTAAGTACCTGACAAGAAGTTTACCCAAGAGAATCCCAGAAACTTGAAGGCAAAGGTACCATGGGAAGTTTGAATGAGGCATGGACAAAAAAAGTGATTGGTGGAACATCTATTTACAAAGTGTAACAGACTTTAGGTACCTTCCTCCCACAAACTACCCGCAAGATTGACTAGGAACTTTGAATGTTGAGGCTCAGGACTCAGGGAGACCAGTCATAGTAAAGAGAATGAGTGAGACATGGAGTGGAAAACAGGGGATTGAAGTGGAAACCTATATAATGAATAGTGGGAACTCTAGCCTCCTTCCTGTGGTCTGCCCAGCAACCAGAAATACAGCCCCAGCCAGGAGATTGGGGGATTCGTCTTTGGAGAAACTGAATGGTCCCAAAAGATCTGTGGATACAGAGAAAGGCTAGCTCACTCCTGGTCACCCTATGGAAATCTGGTAGTCAATGAGTCTGGCCCATGTGCTATTTTCCAGTGATCTATTCATAAGTAACCAAAGATAGTCCCAAATCACCAGACATATGGTAAAGACCTAAATATAATCAGGCCTTTAGCTCTAACTCCTTCTGTAGGAAAAGAGGGTAGAAAACAAATGAAATCACAAGGAGGCAATATGAGAAAATGTGGGACATTTTATGATACAACTGACTTGGTCTCTTCAATAAGTCAGTGGTGTGGGGGGAAAATGTGTATGTGGGAGACAAAGAAGTTCAAGATTAAAAGAGGCTTAATTCTGATTTGAATAAACCAGCCATAAAAAGACATTTAGGAGGACAATGGGGACCTTTGGTGGGGTAGGAAATAGCAACCCAGTCCAGTATTCTTAACTTGGAAAATTCCATGGACAGAGGAGCCTGGCAGGCTACAGTCTGTGGGGTTATGAAGTATCAGAAACAACTGAGTGACTGAGCAGGCACGCATAGGGACCTTTGAATATATAGTAGGTATATGATACTAAAGCATTTTTAAATTGTCGTATGATAGTGGCATTGTAGTTACACAAGAGAATATTCCTCTTTAGAAGTGTATAATCAAATATTTAAAGGTGAAATATCATGATGTCTCAGACTTTCTTTAAAATACCTTAGCAAAAAAAATATTAGATAAATCAAGTATGGTGAAATGAAATTCAAGACAATGGGTATGTAAGAGTGATATCTTGTCTTTTTTATGTATGTTTGAGATTTTTCAATTTTTCATAATTAAAAAAAACTAAGCAAATTAAAGAAGAAGTTACTAATTTCTAGAAAACTAAGCAAATGAAAGAAGAAGTTACTAATTTCTAGTGGAGGAGTTATATAAGAAAGAAAATATGTCATAATTTGTTACTTATTTCAGCAGTAAATAACATATAGACAATGGTGTAGCCATCAAATATTGATTTCAAAATTGAGAGGATGGCAGGAAAATTTGTAGGAAGAGGAGGAAGAGAATACTGGTCCAAGAGACATAAATTTTCACCTACTAAAATATAAAGTCAGTAAAAAAATGGATAAATCAAGAAAAGGATCATGAAATATAATTCCAGAAAAAATAACTTAAATAGTTGAAAACATTTACCTCTGGGGAGCAGGACTGGAGGAAAAAGGGTCAAACAGGGGATTACTATTTAGTATTACCTCAGAGAAAGGTTAGGAAACAGAAAGTCATCCATAATCTTACTTCCCAGAGACTTCCCTTTTTGTACTGTCTGCCTTTTAAAATTAGGTACACTGTTTTGATGTTGGAGCTTCCCTGGTAGCTCAGCTGGTTAAGAATCCACCGGCAATGCAGGAGTCCCTGGTTCAGTTCCTGGGTTAGGAAGATCCTCTGGAGAAGGGATGGGCTACCCACTCCGGTATTCTTGGGCTTCCCTGGTGGCTCAGCTGGTAAAGAAGTCACCGGCAATGTAGGAGACCTGGGTTCAATCCCTGGGTCGGGAAGATCCCCTGGAGAAGGAAAAGGCTACCCACTCCAGTATTCTGGCCTGGAGAATTCCATGGACTGTATGGTCCATGGGGTCGCAAAGAGTTGGACACAACTGAGCAACTTTCACTTTTCACATTTTGATGTAAGTAAAATTAATTTCTAAATAATGTCAATATTATTTTTTTAAGTTGTGAATTTCTTTCTTAGAACTTTTTGTTTTTTATTGGGGTATAGCTGGTTGACAATGTTGTGTTAGTTTACGTGAACAGGGAAGGGACTCAGCTATGCATACATGTGCACCCCTTCTCCCCCAAACTGCCCTCCCATCCAGGCTGCCACATAACAGTAATGTGAATATTATATCAATGAAACATTTCATTTTTCCAAAAGAATGTTTGATATGATTAACTCAGGACCAAATAAGTTAATCTGTCCTAAAATCACACTAGTACTAGTAAAGGTTTTCTGAAGCTGGATACCAAAAAAGATCGATTCATGGGTGGCATAACTCAGCATCATAGTGTAACTTCATTGTGAGAAACTGAGCCCTAATCAGTACCCATGAGAATGGTGAGACAGCCTTTCAGGCCTGCAGTTACTGTTAGTAACTTGATCCTTAAAAAGGACTTTCATATTTTATTAATTCTTCACTTGATATTCCTTTGCTATAATTTATATTAACTTTTATTTATACTCACTGAGATATTTAAAGCTCATATATAGTTTAGCTTTTATATCTTTTTATCAAATATCTCTATTTTTATATTGGATTTTATATACCAAAACACTGGTATATCTGGTCTAACTATAATTTTATCAGATATCACGTTTTGCTGAAAATAAATTTCAGTATATCCTGATGCAGTTTGAGCCCTACCTCAATTCTGTTAAATTTGTGTTTTAGATCTAGTACATACAGAGGGGCAGCTTCAAAATGAAGAAATTTTGGTAAGTAAATATACTTTGAAGATATATACATTATCTTTAGCCAGCACAATGTATTTAAATTTTAAACCTATCTCCATAGTCATAAAATTACTAAATACCCTCATAATATTTTAGGTTCTGTGTCTAACCAACCAATAGAGGCAGTTATTCTCAGAAATATTTATGATCTAAATATAGCTTTCATAAGTTAGACTCTTTTCTGTCATAGGATGACAGCCAAGATAAAACAGAATTCACTTGTTATTGTTTTATTTTGTTTGTTCATTTATTTTGAAGTATTTATTCACTTTCCTTTCATTTGATTCTGTAGTCCTTATGGAACAGGAATCAAAACAAGTCGAGATGCCAAAATTGGATGTTAATTTAAGCATGAAGGTTCAGGGAGATTCAGATAAGGCAACTGGACCATAGGATCAGCAACAAATAAGCCAAAGAGAGATGAGGTGAAAAGGGAACCAGCATTTTCTGACAGCATTCCACTGGGCTTTGCTTGTCAAGTGAAATGAATGGCCACTGACGGGGAAGCTGCTGCCTCATCACGAGTTCCTCTGTCCCCAGCTTGTCAGGCCCTGGTTTTAGACAAATACAAACAGTGAAACAACTGAAAATGTTTTTAAGGTAGTAGTGCTTATTAAGATTTCTCTAAATAAGGGTTAAAGAGGTACCTTGTCCATTAAGTTTCATTCTTCACAGTTTACTGGTAGCTGCTATGCAATCAGTGTTTCAAAAGATTCTGTAGTGTTTGAATCCTATTAATTATCTTCTCTACCACCCAGTTGTTGTACCCAGTGACTGAGGAGGCCGTGAGTGCATGTTAAGTCCAGCTCTGTGCAACCCTATGGACTGTAGACCCTGCCAGGTTCTGCAGTCCGTGGGGATTCTCTAGGCAAGAATACTAGAGTGGGTTGCTATGCCCTCCTCCAGGGGATCTTCCTGACCAGGGATCAAACCCGTGTCTCTTACACCTGCTTGCATGGCACTTGGGTTCTTTACCACTAGCACCAGCTGGGAATCCCGAGGAGGCCAGTAGGGAACAGAAAAATGATTAATTAGATGAAATTTTATCTTCCTATTTTTCTCCATATTGTTTCACTGATGATGGTTAGTAAGCCTCTGCTAAAGATTTTGTTTCAGGAGTCATTGTGTGTCAGGGAGGGTGGCATCATAGAACTTTTGGAGAAGAGTAAGGGGGAACGGAGCCTTCGCCGGGGGGCTCAGTGGTCAAGAATGCACCTGCAATGCAGGAAAGGCAGATTTGATCCCTGGGTCAGGAAGATCCCACAGAGAAGGAAATGGCAACCCACTGCAGTATTCTTGCCTGGGAAATCCCATGGACAGAGGAGCCTGGCGGGCTGCAGTCCATGGGGGTCAAAAAAAGAGTTGGACATGATTTAGCGACTAAACAACAACAATGAAGGGAGAATGGAAGGCAGTATATCACCCATAGTTTTAGCACCCTGTCACAATAGCCTTTGCCATACGTATTTTCTTCTGATTGTCAACCAAATGTATTACATAGTTACATGAAAAACTTTGTNTGGGGGTCAAAAAAAGAGTTGGACGTGATTTAGCGACTAAACAACAACAATGAAGGGAGAATGGAAGGCAGTATATCACCCATAGTTTTAGCACCCTGTCACAATAGCCTTTGCCATACGTATTTTCTTCTGATTGTCAACCAAATGTATTACATAGTTACATGAAAAACTTTGTATTTTTTAAAAATTTAGTGTTATATCAAATGCTTCATAATTATTTAAAAATTAAATGTATTCGGATAGAGGTTAACTGATTTCCTTTTTTCCTCCCTCTGTCATTATAACTACTACTACAGGGGACATCTTATGCCTGTTCCTGCTATCATGGCATTCACTTTTTCAGTTATTTTCTTTAAAATTAAATTTCAAGAAATGGAAATACTGGGTCCATGGGTATAGACATATTTATAGTAGTAGTAGTAGTAGTTTAGTCTTTAAATTGAATCCGACTCTTATGACCCCATGGACTGTAGCCTGCCAGGCTCCTCTGTCCATGGCATTCTCCAGGCAAGAATGCTGGAGTGGATTGCCATTTCCTTCTCCAGGGGATCTTCCTGACCCAGGAACTGAGCCCAGGTCTCCTGCATTGCAGGCGGATCCTTTACCAGCTGAGCCACGAGGGAAGCCCGTAGACATATTTATAGCTTCTTACATATATTGCCAAATTGCTTTTCAGAGAAAATATATAAATGTAAAAGTAAAATAACGTTTTAGGGTAGTGTATTCTGAGGCATCATCCAACAAATAAAATCTTTTATAATGAAAAATACTTTAAAAATTAGTCAGAATTGTACAGTGCAGTTTTTAGCTCCACCTGCATTCTTCATCAAACCAAGGCAATGTTTGGCTGTTACATATCAGAACAGCCATATTGTTATATGTGGCTGGCTTCTCTTCTAAACATTATGTCTTATAAATCATTATATACTTATAATATCATTCTTGTATCAAACCCTTTCATCTGCTAACTGCTTGTTTAGCAGTTAACTAGAATTGCTAAATCATCTGTATTTATTTTTTCCCTTACAGGCATGTGATGACCACGTCACTTACTTGAGATTCATTATTGTGTCAGCCTTTGATCATTTTGCATCTGTGCATAGCGTTTCTGCAGAGGGAATGGCAGTCTCAAATCTTTCTTAGTAATTATAATATACCCGTGCACTATTTTTTAACAGTATGTTTATTTAAACATGAAGTTGTCATTATTAAAGGAATTTGTATCAATCTGTTTCAGTTTTATTTTTCCCTTCAGCATTTTGTAGGAATTTGGTTCATCAGCATAGCAGTGATGACCAAATGTAGGTCATAAGAAAGCTTTTGCAAAAAAAAAAAAAAAGCTTTTGTTTCAGTATACAGCTTAACCAAGTACATAATTATACATGAAAACAACGGTACATAACATGGTACCCTTCAGATATCAGTGCATTAATTTTTAAACTTATTGATTGATGCGAAGAGCTGCTGCTGCTGCTAAGTCGCTTCAATCATGTCTGACTCTGTGTGATCCCATAGACGACAGCCCACCAGGCTCCCCCATCCCTGGGATTCTCCAGGCAAGAACACTGGCGTGGGTTGCCATTTCCTTCTCCAATGCATGAAAGTGAAAAGTGAAAGTGAAGTCACTGAGTCGTGTCCAGCTCTCAGCGACCCCATGGACTGCAGCCCACCAAATGAAAAATATGGACACTAAACAACATACAAGTTCAAAAAAGAGAAAATATTTATGGGAACATTTCCTTGAGGTCATGGAATTTGAGTTGGGCCCTGTAGGACACATCATTTTATTTTTTTCTTTTAATTTTATTTTCTCTTGATTTGAAGACTTCAGAGTAGAGTTAGGTAACATAATCTTATTTCCTTGAGGCAACCATTATTGATATTATTTGATTTGTTTTTTTTACATTTTGAGGAGGTAAGAAACAAGATAGGACATTTTGTGGAGATATAAGACATCTCTGAATATATCTTTTTATACAACTTGAAATAAAAAATGTAAATAATATACCCAAAAGTTAAAATGACAAAGCAATTCTAAATGTTGAAAATAAATAGAAAGGCATGAACCTACATTTATTGCAATTGATTGACTCACAGAAAAAAAATGGCATTGGAATAGAGTATTTTATCTGTGCAGTCTATATTACTTTCCTATGGCTTCTGTAATAAAGTACCACAAACTTGGTGGTTTAAAACAATAAAAATTTACTCTCTCACTGATCTGGAAACTAGAAGTCAGAAATAAAGGTATCGGCAGGGTTTGTTTATATTGGAGTTTTTGAGGGAGATGATATTCTTTGCCTTTCTCTTAATTTCTGGTGTTGCTGGCAGTCCTTGGCACTCCTTGACTTGTGGCACCATAGCTCCAGTTTCTGCCTCTATCATCATATGGCATTCTTTCTGTGTTTCTTTGTATCATCTTCCCTCGATGTGTGTATTTTTCTGTGTCTTCTCCTTATAAGGACAACATCATATGGAACTAAAGACCCTTACTCCAGTATTGTCTTAACTAATTACATCTGCTGTGACTGTTTCCAAGTCAGATTGCATTCACAGGTACCGGGGGGTTATAGACCTTTCAAAGCTCTTTTCTCTCTCCCACAATGACCAGCAGTGATGTTTTTCTACACAGTAACTACTTCATTCTGGGTCTGGGAGTGAGACTGATGATAACAGGTAGTAGAGCTCTCAGTCAATCTGAGGTAGACATATAGAAGGAGAGATAAAGCTTCATTTAGTTTGGGAGTAGGGTGGGGGTTGCTGCGTCACACCACTTGCAGAATTTTAGTTCCCTGACCAGGGACCAAACCTGGGCACCCTTCAGTGGAAGGCCAGAGTCCTAACCAACTGGATTGTAGGGAGTTCACCAATCAGTGATATTTTGGAGTTGCTTTTTACCCCGGCATAACCTGGCCTATCCTGACTGACATACAGACAAATGTAGAATATAGCTCATCCTAGAGGACAAGTGACCCGGTTTCTTCAAGTCAGTGATGCAAAAAATGTTAATTAAGGAAGGGGGTCCACTCTAGATTCAAAGAGATATAAGAGGCCCCCAAAATACATGCCTTGTGTAGATCTTATTTGGACGCTAATATGAGGAAACTAATTGCAAAAAAAAAAAAAAAGAGACATTTTAAAGATAATTTGGAAAATCTGCTTATGGATTGGGTAGTATTCATTTGCTTTTGCATGGATTAGTTGTGATCCTGGCTTTAAGATTATGTAAGAGAAGGCCCATATTTTTCAGAGATACATTTAGTAGGTTCAGATACAAGTATGTAGGTTTATTACATGGTTTCTGGGCTTTGCTTTAAAATAATTGAGCATTTTTTTTTAATAGGAGAAAAGTTTAGTTGAAGCAAATAGAGCAGTAAATTAGATCTAGGTTATGGATATACTGGACTTCGTAGTACTAGTCTCTCTAATGTGTGCTTGGAATTCTTCATAATAGACAAAAATAAATAATGCCACAGAGGATATCTTTGTGCAAAACTCTTTGTCTACCCCTCAGATGAATTTTTTTTAGAAGAGATTCCCGGAAGGGAACTAGTCAAAATTTAAAATAGTTCTAAGGGGCTTCCCTGGGGGCTCAGTGGTAAAGTATCCACCTGCAATGCAGGAGACCTGGGTTTGATCCCTGCGTCGGGAAGATCCCCTGGAGAAGGGAGTGGTAACTCACTCCAGTATTCTTCCCTGGAGAATCCCGTGGACAGAAGAGCCTGAGGGCTACAGTCCATAATGTTGCAAAGAGTCGGACATGAACTGAACAACTAAGAATGCATTCATGCACTGGTGGTTCAGTGGTGAAGAAACCACCTTGCAATGCAAGAGATACCAGTTCAATCCCTGGTCCAGGAAGATCCCACATGCTGAAGAGCAACTAAGCCCACTCCCCACAACTACTGAAGCCCCTTTCTCCTAGAGCCTGTGCTCCATAACAAGAGAAGCCACTGCAACAAGAAAACCACCCACTGCAATGAAGAGTAGCCCCTGCCTGTCACAACTAGAGAAAGCTCATGCATAGCAACAAAAATCCACTACAGCCAAAAAAAAAAAAAAGAATCTTTTTCTTAAAGAAAAGTTTTAAGGCTTTTGATATTTTCTGATAATTTGCTTTACCAAGATTTGTTGCACAAATTTACTCTTGGAAAGGTTGCTGCTGCTGCTGCTGCTAAGTCGCTTCAATTATGTCCGACTCTCCCATAGATGGCAGCCCACCAGGCTCCCCCGTCCCTGGGATTCTCCAGCCAAGAATACTGGAGTGGGTTGCCATTTCCTTCTCCAATGCATGAAAGTGAAACGTGAAAGTGAAGTCGTGTCCGACTCTTAGCGGCCCCATGGACTGCAGCCCACCAGGCTCCTCCGTCCATGGGATTTTCCAGGCAAGAGTGCTGGAGTGGGGTGCCATTGCCTTCCTTTTAGATAAATGGAAGAAGGTAGAAAAAGTACTTCAGTAGTGTCGTTGGTGTCATCAGAGACATGAAGGTGTATTTAGGGAGTAGTGAATATACTGACTGGGGCAAAGATGCCTGAAATGGTACATTATAGCCAGATCACAGAAGGCCTTTAATGCTTTCAGATATTTCCTGATAGTCCTGGAGCCATTTAAGGTTTTTGAAAAGGGAGGTGACCTAGAGCAATTGTGTTCATGTTCAATAAAATGAAACACTGAGGATCTTTTTCCCAAACTTCTTAAACTGGAATGTCAATAAGTCTTCATTAAAAAAAAAAAAAAACAAACTGTTAAAGCTTACAGATCACTGGAAGGGATTTCTAGAAGTTATCTAAATGATCTCTTTGGCAAAGGCCTACTAAATGATCTTTAAGTCTTTTTTCTCTGTTTCTCTCCTGTGAATGCAGAGAATGAATTCTCAGTGTAGTGCTTGTAATACACTTCATGGTATTTGAAAACTGCATCCCTTAACCTTTATTTTCCTAGGCTTCAAAAACTCATTTTCATGAAGAAAACCACTCTCTTAAGTCTCAAGCAGTAGATAGACCAATATGTGGCTTTATCTTTTTTGTTTTTCACTGCTGAACCCCATTGTAGGAAAGGGGCAATTGGCCAAGATGGGAGTGTTCAGGCTCTCTCACCCCATGTCCTCTTGCTCTCTCCCCACCTTTTGTAAATAATGACTTTACATGGTTATGTAACAGCTGAGATCATTTGTATTACTGCACACATGCATCTAAGCACCACCTGTAAAGCTGTTGAGTTGCATGGCAGTGCGTTAGCCACAAGAGAATAAAGCTTGTCCGCCTTGCTGCAAAGAAAGCATGTCTGCAGTTCCTATAGCTCCTCGCATCTTCTTCCAGGTTCTTCTTAACTGCTTCCTAGCTCGCGCCTTGCCCAGCCTGGGTTCAGTGGTCAGTGAGACAGTTGGCAGAGTCGGCAGGGTTCCCAGCATGTAGGGGAGCCTGAGGCTCCGATGGAAGGAGGAAGCCAGTGGCCACCACATAGCACGTGGTACCCGGGGGCCGGGGTCCTCTCAGCATGGGCCCCGGTGGAAGACTGGGAGGTGGTGGACAGGTCACTGGATAGCACTGAAAAGGCATTACAAGCGGTGAATTCCCATTTGCTGGACAAGGCAGCGTGGACTGCTGCTGGCACCATAGTGTGGGTATTCCTGACTGCCCTGAAGGTGAATATGAATAGTGCCCTACATGATGCCATGCAGGTCCGTGATGTGCAGAGACACTTGGAAGAGCTAGAGCAATGTATATTGACATAAAGCAAGAAGTACATGGCCTTGAAGAACCCAGTGTTTCTGACAGTGAGGTGATAAGGGACAGTAATGATGAAGTTGTTATGAGACTGTGGGTTCCCGGTTTTTAGCAAGGCCTGTCGTGCAGCAGAAGGATGGGGACAACAAGGCACGGAAGCCCCGGGAGGCCTCGGACATCAAGGAGGCCAAAGAGAAGAGGAGCAGCATTGAGTCTGTAGCCAGGACAAAGTCCAGGAAGACCAGGAGCAAGGACCAACCCCGGTGGAGAAAATGAAGAAAGGAAAGAGGGAAAATGAAACCACAGTGGAGAGTTTAGAGCTGGATCAGGGCCTGCTGAACCCACCTCTGCAGAGCCCCGAGTAGTCCACAAAGTCTGCAGACAGCCAGAAATGGCACTCAGGACAGCAAGTGAAGTGCAGAAAATACAAGGACCTGGACCTCAAGGTGGTGGATGATGAGGGGGAAACTGTCCCAGTGCTTGAAGTCAGCCGGACATCTGCCCTCTCAGCTCCTACACTGGTCTGGCAGGTGGAGGAGCCTCCAGATGACAAGTGTTTTACAGGTGGTGTGCAAGACACCATTTTGAACACTGTCTCATCCACCTCTTTTGGTCCCCTAACTGCTACCTCAATGGTGGCAAGCTTGGGAGAAGCAGAGGGACAGTGGCAGGCAAAGGGAATTAGAAGTGTGAAGACCCTGCTTGGGGGGCTGGCTGGTAAAGGCCCCATCCGAGTTACGTGGATGAAAATGTGGGCTGATTTATTGGCAGCAGGAGATGACAGAAATAAAATTGATAAACAGCCCAATGCTCTGCTCCTAGAGCTATGGGAGGCAACTGAGACCAGAACAGCAGTTTGTCAAGTTTGGGAAGCGCCCACAGCAAGAGATACAAGCAGTTCAGTTAGATTACATGGCACCCAAGGATGTTCCTTCAGAACTGTAAAGGCTGTGACCTTACTTTTGGAAACTGGATGGCTCCCTGTATAGAGGTATACAGTGAAGTCTGTGCCATATGATGTGCTACTGATCTCTGATTCTCTTGCAGATTTAGAACAGTATGCACCAGAGCTTATAAAGCATCTGGAATCATGTGGGTGGGCTCTGAAGGAGGCCCGACGCCTGTGGGAGGTTTTGCGGGTCTTTGATGAGAAACCCCTCAGGGATGGAGTTGCCCCTGTGGAGGCTGTCCTGCTTCTTGTCACTGCACCTAAACAGCTGCAGGTAACAACAGACATTTTGCTAAAGCCTGGATACAGAACCAAAGGTAATATTGCTGCCAGCTCCAATCGGGATTTCATAAGGACAGATGGTGGACTTGACTCGGCCATGGAAGATAAAGGCACTTCACATGCATTGGATGGCTTTTCTAGCCACATGGGGGCAAGGATTGCAACATGAGTTCCAGGTTGTACCCCGGGTGACGAGTGCCTGGCCCCTTTGTGTGCAAGTCACCTGTCCAGTACCTGGCGTTGGGTTTTTCTATGTATTGGAGAATGTAACTGTCGTCGTAGCATCTACTGCTGTTGCAGAATGTGGGTATGTAACTGTTGTAGCCTTTACTGCTGTTGTGGGATATAGTTCCACTGGTCAGTGTTACTCACCATAGGAATATCTCCAAAGGTGATCTGCGTGTAGATTGTAANCCAGTACCTGGCGTTGGGTTTTTCTATGTATTGGAGAATGTAACTGTCGTCGTAGCATCTACTGCTGTTGCAGAATGTGGGTATGTAACTGTTGTAGCCTTTACTGCTGTTGTGGGATATAGTTCCACTGGTCAGTGTTACTCACCATAGGAATATCTCCAAAGGTGATCTGCGTGTAGATTGTAAGGCGAGAGACCCTGAAGGAGTGGAATGTAGGGAAGGGGCAATTGGCCAAGATGGTGCTGGTCAGGCTCTCTCACCCCATGTCTTCTTGCCCCACGTTTTGTAAATAAGGACTTTACATAATTATGTAACGGCTGAGGCCATTTATAACACTGTGCATGCGTATCATGACCTATATAAGCACCATCTGAAAAGCTATTGAGTCGCATTGTGGTGTGTTAGCACAAGGGGATAAAGCATGTCTCTGCTTTGCTGCTGTGAAGAAAGAATGTTTGCAGTTTAAGAAAGTGTCTTAATGGTAGCAAGGAAGGAAAATCAACAACCTCCGATATGCAGATGATACCAGCCAACTCACTGGAAAAGATCCTGAGGCTGGGAAAGATAGAAGGCAGGAGGAGAAGGGGATGATAGAGGACGAGATAGTTGGATGGAATCACTGACTCAATGGACATGACTTTGAGCAATCTCTGGGAGATGGTGAAGAACACAGAAGCCTGACTGCAGTCCATGGAGCTGCAAAGAGCTGGACATGACTGAACAACTGAGCAGCAACAACAACCACTGTAATGGCAGAAAGCAAAGAGGAACTAAAGAGCCTCTTGATGAAGGTGAAAGAGGAGAGTGAAAAAGCTGGCTTAAAACTCAACTTTCAAAAAACTAAGATCATGGCATCAGGTCCCATTACTTCATGATCAATAGATGGTGACAAAGTGGGAAAAGTGGCAGATTTTATTTTCTTGGGCCACAAAATCACTCCAGATGGTGACTGCAGCCATGAAATTAAAAGATGCTTGCTCCTTCTATGACGAAGCTAGACAGCATATTAAAGAGCAGAGACATCACTTTGCTGACAAAGATCCAAATAGTCAAAGCTGTGATTTTTCCAGTAGTCAAAAATGGTACGTGAGAGCTGGACCATAAAGAAGGTTGAGCACCGAAGAACTGATGCTTTGGAATCGTGATGCTGGAGAAGACTTGAGAGTCCGTTGGATAGCAAGGAGATCAAACTAGTCAATCCTAAAGGAAATCAATCCTGAACATTCATGAAGGACTGATGCTGAAGCCCCAAACTTTGGCCACCTGATGTGAAGACCCTGATGCTAGGAAGATTGAGGGCAGGAGGAGAAGGGTGCGATAAAGGATGAGATCACAGACTGCCTATGGCAAGAGTTTGAGCAAACTCAGGGAGATAGTGAAGGACAAGGAAGCCTGGTGTACTGCACTCTATGGGGTCATAAAGAGTCTGACAAGACTTAGTGATCAAACAAGAAGTTCCTTATAGTTTCTATCTCCAAATACAGTCACATTGGGACTTATGGCTTCAACATCTGAAGAGGGTTGCACAATTAAGTTCAGGTGGTGAGAAGGCAGCCAAAGCAGAGTGTGACTGAAGGGGATTTCTAGGAGTCCCATTGCAAAGGAAACAATAAACTTAATGAGAGCATTCAAGACAACTAATGTAAATCAAAGTTGCAGGCTGCCCTAGCCTACTCCTCCTCCTTCTGTATCTATGTTTCAACCAACAACTAGCCCTATTAAAGAAGAGTAATCTGAAAAGTCCCAGAAGCGGATTGCTTTAGGTCTGGGTCTCTAGAAACAGAGCTTTAGAGAGGAATTCCCATGAGAGTGATTTCCTGAGAGAGCACTCTCAGGAAGTGGGATAGATCATGGGAGAAGTTAACCAAAGACGGTTTCAGTTGAAGTCTGGCCACAGCCTGAGCCCACAAGGAGCTCTAGAGGGTGNCGGATTGCTTTAGGTCTGGGTCTCTAGAAACAGAGCTTTAGAGAGGAATTCCCATGAGAGTGATTTCCTGAGAGAGCACTCTCAGGAAGTGGGATAGATCATGGGAGAAGTTAACCAAAGACGGTTTCAGTTGAAGTCTGGCCACAGCCTGAGCCCACAAGGAGCTCTAGAGGGTGGACACCAGAGAGATATGCTTCCCACTCTTGAGGCAAGGGGCCAGGCCTTTGTGCCCTCAAATCCTTCAGTCAATGGCCATGGGCCACCTGCAGGGTAACATAACCTCTCAGGCATTGCTGAATAAAGAAGCTTCTGTCACTTAGGAGCAACACCTGAGCCATTAGCTGCCAATTTCACAGTAGCTGGCATATAGACATATATATTTGGAAAAGAAGTCTCGCCAGCACACCAGTAACATTTATTACAGCAGTAGTTCTCAAAGTGTGCTCCCTGGAGCAGCAACCTCTTCCTTTTCTGAAACTCGTTAGAAATGCAAATTCCCTAGCCCAGCTCCAGATCTATGGAATCAGGAACTGATGGTGTGACCCTTGAATCCATATTTTGACAAGCCCTCCAGGTGTTTTTGATGCATGTCTAAGTTTGAGAACCATTGTGCTATAGGGACCTATGACTAGAAACTGTGAAACAAAAAGGGGAGGGTGCCAGAAAAATAAGGAAGTTACAGAACATTCATTGCAAGAACTTACACTAAGAATACATTAAGAATGGACACCCATAGTTTACCTCTCGAGAAAGAAAGAACTCGAAAGAGATACAAAGATTTCAAGAAAAAAGGAAGTCACAGAAGATGGAAAGTGATCTGGCAGAGCTAAGAAAAGACATGGAAGAGAAAAAGAAAATCGCTTCAGAGGTGAAAGCCATGTAAGAAGCAAAGGGACGATGATGGTAATTGTAGCCGTCAGTGTTCAATTAGGAAAACTGAAATCAGTCTAGATACAGAATGAAAATAGGGAAATAATGCCCAGAATCTGTTACAAAGGTAATGAAATAGCTGGGAAAACAAACAAGATAGAAGTGTCGCCCAGAATAGGAGCCTGTGGGCCACACTCACTGTTGACCAGTGGGAGCAGCATTACTGCCTCTAAGTAGAAGCCACTCTGCCACCATGGCTGGGGATCCCAAAGCAACTGCCGTGCACAGCGTCCTGCAATTCCTACAGCAAGAAGTGGAGAAAATGACTTCTCCCTTCTGTTCACTGTTAATCTCCATCCGGGCTTCCCATCTGCAGAACCTGACCGGAATGCAAAGTTCAGGCCTCCAGCTCCTGAAATCCAGAGGACAGTGGAGAGAGTCAGAACCAAGCCATATTTGGAACAATAATAAACCCAACTTAAGGAGAATTGGGATCAGAGGAAAGAGCTTGAGAAAAATCACAGCATGGAATTGAAAAGAAAGATTTTTAAAGTTATGGAAAAGATAATAGTTATGGAAGAAAAGAAAGGACCCAACATACCCATCATTGTAGTCCCTAAGATAATAGGACAAAATGTAACAGGAAAGATGTTCAAAGCAATAAAAGATGTCCCTGAAATTTAAAAAGAAGAAATCTTAAGATCAAAAGAAGTTTTTGTATTTACCTTAGTATGTTCAAGCTTCTGTAACAAAAATACCATAGACTGGGGTGGCCTAGAGACAACAGAGACAGGCTTGCCTGCTGGCTCGGTGGTAAAGAATCCGCCTGCCAGTGCAGGAGATGTGGATTCAGTCACTGGGTCGGGAAGACCCCCTGGAATAGAAAATGGCAACCACTCCCGGATTCTTGCCTGGAGAATTACGTGGACAGAGCAGCCTGGCGGGCTGCAGTTCATGGGGCTGCAAGGAGTCCAACACAACTGAGCAACTGAGCACACACATAGTTGACAGAAATTTATTTCCTGCAGTTCTGGAGGCTGGAACTCTGAAATTAGGGTATCAGCAAGGTTGCAAAAGGGTCCTTTTCCAGAGTTTCAGACTTCTTGTATCCTCAGATGGTGGAAGAGGGCAAACCAACTCATAGCATCCTCTTTTATAAGGGCACCAATCCCATTCATGAAGACTCCACTCTGACGACCTAATCACCTCCCAGAGGCCCAACCTGACACTATCCACACTGGGCTGTAAGGTTCGGCATATGGATTCTGAGGGGATACACACATTCAGACCACAGCAGTATTCCAAGGAAAGTTTGACATAGAGCAATCAACACCGGACTAGGTCTTGGTGAAGTTACTGAGCTTCAAACAGGAAGAAAGAATCTGACAAGTTTCCAGGTAGAATGAAGACAATTAAGTGCCAAGGGAAATAAATTAGGCTGGTCTCACACTTTTCCTCTCATGACTGCTGTTACTGTTAAGTCAGTTCAGTCGTGTCCGACTCTGTGCAACCCCATAGACAGCAGCCCACTAGGCTCCCCCGTCCCTGGGATTCTCCAGGCAAGAACACTGGAGTGGGTTGCCATTTCCTTCTCCAATGCATGAAAGTGAAAGTGAAGTCGCTCAGTCGTGTCCGACTCTTAGAGACCCCATGGACTGCAGCCCACCAGGCTCCTCCGTCCATGGGACTTTCCAAGCAAGAGTACTGGAGTGGGGTGCCATTGCCTTCTCTGCTCATGACTGCTAGACAACTATACAACAATGTCCACAAATCTCTGAGGTAAAAGAACTAAAACCTAAGATTCTGAAGCCCCGCCGGTATCCTCCAGGTTTGAAGGACAGCAATGGGCGGAGAATCCCAGTGACGGGGGAGCCTGGGGGGGTCGCACAGAGTCAGACACGACTGAAGCGACTTAGCAGCAGCAGCAGCAGCAGCAGTGGGTCATTAGAGGCATGTAGGACTTCAGGGAATACAGGATCCACACGCCCTTCTTCAGAAAGCTGCCTACTTGAGACTTTGAATGATGCAGTCTATATGGCTGATTGGGTATCCTGGACTCCTTCCTCAATCAAACATGCTGGATAAAATATTTCAATACACCTTTGGAAACTAATGGCTGAGTTTACCAGAAACAAAGTTGTCTGTGTCCAGGAGCAATTGAGAGCCTGACTATGGGCAGGTGAATAAACATTAAAGTCACTGGGCCTCTTCGAGGGCATCTGCCAATTTCTGAGTCAGAGCCTGGGTTTCCTGGGCCTCCTGCCAGGCCCATAAGGCCAGTCTTGCAGCAGCTGGAACGCAAGCTAGAATGGGTGATAGGCTCAGAGTGCTACATAAAGCCAGGCACCACAGAGGGCATCACCCTTAGAGCAGGGGTCCCCAGCCTCTGGGATCTAATGTCTGATGATCTAAGGTGAAGCTGATGTAATAATAATAGAAACAAGGTGCACAATAAATGTAATGTTCTTGAATCATTCTGAAACCATCCCCCCAACTCCCAGTCCCTAGAAAAATTGTCTTCCGTGAAACTGGTCTCTAGTGCCAAAAAGGCTGGGGACCGCTAGGGGGCTTAGAGAACAGGTGAACTAAAGGTAAATCTTCCCCTGAAAGCAGACAAATCGGTGGTTTTGAAAAATCTTCACATCAGTTGATATTCTGAATGCAACCTGTACTTGGAGTGAAACAAGATATACTAACAAGCTTCTTTTACTTTACTCGTACTTTCCAATGCTAGTCAAGCAGAGTCAGTTCATTCTTGGTATTCAGACCCAGAGAGGTCACCTTCTAAGAGAAAAGACCTTTCTTCATCATAAATTGACACTGAGCTCAAACATTTTGCAGTCTCCTGGGCAGGTTTTTCCCCACCTTTGCCCACATTGTTTTGTCCACTTTAATGCTATTCTCCCTTCTCATGTTCTTTGGGCTCTCGATTATAGACTTCCTGGGAATCTTTGAAGACCAAGCTCAAAGGTTGCCACTTCCACAAAGCTTTCCTAGAGGCACCCAGCTCAGATAGACTGCTTTTTTCCTCTGTGCTCTCTGAGCTTTAGCCTTCCCCTCCGCTCTAACCTGGGCTTTCCTGGTAGCTGGTAAAGAATCTGCCTGCAATGCAGGAGACCCTGGTTCAATTCCTGGATCGGGAAGATCTGCCAGAGAAGGGATAGACAACCCACTGCAGTATTCTTGGGTCCCTGGCACCTCAGATGGTAAAGAATCTGCCTGCAATTCGGGAGGCCTGGGTTTGACCCCTGGGTTGGGAAATCCCCTGGAGGAGAGCATGGAATCCTGNAGGAGACCCTGGTTCAATTCCTGGATCGGGAAGATCTGCCAGAGAAGGGATAGACAACCCACTGCAGTATTCTTGGGTCCCTGGCACCTCAGATGGTAAAGAATCTGCCTGCAATTCGGGAGGCCTGGGTTTGACCCCTGGGTTGGGAAATCCCCTGGAGGAGAGCATGGAATCCTGCTCCAGTATTCTTGCCTGAAGAATCCCCATGGACAGAGGAGCCTGGTGGGCTACAGTCCATGGGGTTGCAAAGAGTCGGACACGACTAAGCGACTAAGCACAACACAGTACAACTCTAACCCGTCATATCTGACCTTGAATTATGGTTATTGCAGCGTACGTCCACCCCTGTCCCCTCTCCCCCTTTGTCATCTTTGCATCATCTCTCAGCACCCAGAGAAGAAAACAGGGCTCAATTAATGTCTGAAGCATTATATCAGGAAAATTTAATTGGATTGTTTGGAATCTATTTTAGGTTTCTGAAAATTCCTCTGTTTCAGCTACTATTATTTGTTTAAAACTGGGAGATTTCTAGGCGTTTATAGGTGTGAGTTGAAGGACCACCTGAAAAGTGATTCAGAGGAGGACAGCTTTATACTCTGCCTCTTTTTGTGGCATTTAGTGCTTGGGTACTCTTGCCTGGAAAATCCCATGGGTGGAGGAACCTGGTGGGCTGTAGTTCATGGGATTGCAAAGAGTCAGACACGACTGAGTGACTTCACTTTCACTTTTCACTTTCCTGCATTGGAGAAGGAAATGGCAACCCACTCCAGTGTTCTTGCCTGGAGGATCCCAGGGACGGGGGAGCCTGGGGGGTTGCCGTCTATGGGGTCACACAGAGTTAGACATGACTGAAGTGACTTAGCAGCAGCAGTGCTTAGGAAGGGCTTCTCTGATGGTTCGGCGGTAACAAATCTGCCTGCGATGCAGGAGCCTCTGATCCCTGGGTCAGGAAGATTCCCTGGAGGAGGAATGGCAACCCACTCCAGTATTCTTGCCTGGAAAAAAATCCCATGGACAGAGGGATGGCGGGATACAGTCCTCAGGATCACACAGAATCAAATACTGCTGAGAGACTAAGCAACACTGCTTACAAAGGACAGTGCTCAGCTGTGCTTTATACCCACTGTTTCACAGCTACTTGTTCTCTGTATCCTCTTACAAACTCACGCCAGTATCGGTCAGTTGCTTTGGGAGGATGAAGAGTTTCATTCAGTGTCTCTGCTGCTGCTGCTGCTGCTGCTGCTGCTAAGTTGCTTCAGTCGTGTCCAACTCTGTGTGACCTCGTAGACAGCAGCCCACCAGGCTCCCCCGTCCCTGGGATTCTCCAGGCAAGAACACTGGAGTGGGTTGCCATTTCTTTCTCCAATGCATGAAAGTGAAAAGTGAAAGTGAAGTCACTCAGTCGCGTCCAACTCCTAGCAACGCCATGGACCGCAGCGTACCAGGTTCCTCCATCCATGGGATTCTCCAGGCAAGAGTACTGCAGTGGGGTGCCGTTGCCTTCTCCTTCAGTGTCTCTACTATCCTGTATTTTTTTCCATCTCCCAGCACCTAAAAAGGGAGCCCAGGGAGGCAGCTGTAGAGCAGTAATGATGGTACCAATGGTAGCCAGCGTTTCGAGTAGCCTGGCAGTTTCTCCAAGCCAGGCACAGTTCTGAGTGCTTTACTCATGGGTCCTCTGTAGGGTAGTCACTGTTGCTACCCTGTTTTGTAGTTCAAGATACCAAAGCAGCTTTAACCAAAATCACACAGCCAGCAGGGAGCAGAGCTGGGATTCTGGTTTGAAGTTAGAGATGAGGTTGAATCTCAGCTTGTTGCTTACTGAGTCTGAGGCCTTCCATAAATTACTTAATTCTGACCCTTGGTTTCCTCATCTGTAAAATGGGCCTAATAATCTCCTTTTTGACCTGTATAGAGATTAAATAAGACTGCAAATCTGAAAGTGCCCATGCCTGATATGTGATTAACAACTATTTTTAAAAGTTCCTTGGCAGGTAAGACAGACAAGAAAAATGTGTTTTCATGTTAGAAAAATGCCTCCCAAGTCTTTTCTATCATGTCATGTTGTGAAGGTAATTTGATTTCAGTGTGGACAAGGAGTTTATGAGACAGAACCAGGTTAGACAGGAAACACATAGAGGCTGAGTGTTCTTCCCACCAAAGGAGGGCCTTCCTGCATATGGTATTTTTTTGCTTATCAGATTAGATTGGTCTAGAATAAAAAAATAGAACAAGCTGACACGCATTAGAAAAGACAACGTAAAGATCACACTGAAGCCATCCAGAAGAGCCTGACAATTTTTAATCATTCTATGTTAGTTTGCTGCGTCTTAAAACATTTTCTTTCAAATCAAGTCACAGCCGTGTGTACTTTAGGCTGTGGCCGTCATGAACAAATATGAAAAGAGGCAGAGTTAAAACAGCTCAGTACCAATGGTTATCTATTAGTCTGAGGTAATCTAATGCAAATGACCTTTTAGGAGACTTGTGAAGAAATCAGAGAAACAGGATTTCAGATGTGAGTTTCTGTATAACTGAATGACAGCTCTGTGGTATTTGTTGTCTAGTTGGTCAAGGTCATAGTGGTTTTAGGAAGCCAGTCCTCCCACCAAGCAGCTTGTTATAATTGAAAATAAAAGAGGATTCCCAGGTATGGAGAGCAAAACGTCTATGAAATATATTCAAAGGTGGTAAAGTGAGCACCCTCCTCTTCTACTGTAGAACTGAAACTATATTACTGTCAAAACTCACCCATCACTGCCACCATCCTTTGTTTTAAATGTTTTGGCAAGAAAAGAATTACCATCTGTATTGTCTGCTCCCATTCTCTCTGAATTCCTTTGAAAACCTGGAGTTCTCCCCATGCTTAGTTCTAAAAGCCAATTTAGTGTCTTAAATTATCAATTCTTCAAATGGCAGATTTGGTACAATGAATTTACTTCATTTAAGGAATGCCATATTAGAGTGGCTGGATACTCAGAAGGAAACGCAGCGTGTACCTGCTCTCATTCTTAGAATGCTGTGCAATGAACACGGTCTCCACGGTGGGAGCAGTATGGAATTATACCTTCTTTAATACTCAGCTTACTTGTGGCTTCATTTTCTCATTGCAACCATTGTTTGCTTGGTTCAGAAAAATCCAGGCTAGTGATTCAACTGGGAACACAGGTCAAGAGGTAAATGTCAGCTGGGATGGGGTCAAACCAAGCCTTAAGGGGCCCTCATGCTGGGCACTTAGAACTGGGCAGTCCGTCCAGATTAACTGTGGAGCTTTTCCAGAACAGCACGAACTTCCTCTGGATGGTAGTTCCAAGGACCAGGCTTACCCTGCAAGAGAAATGAGTCAGCATTTCCAGGTTTCCAACTTGCGGGAATATGTAGGTCTGGAGCTGAGCTGAGCTGAGAGATGTGAGCTGGTGACATCTTTGTGGAAGTCATCAGGATGGTGCAGTCAAGGGCAGATGTCCATGAGACGGGTGAGAGCACCCGGGAAAGCAGGTGGAATGGCACCAACATGTAATGGGAAGACTGGGCAACGCAGCAGGAGGGAAACCAGAGCAGGTAGAGAGGGCAGCTTCAGAAGCAGAAAGGGACTAGGCAGACAAGCTTCGCTTCCACAACTGGACCTTCAGACCAGCCACCTCTCACAGCGGGTTCTGCTCACTCTGCATCAAACCACCTCTGCCTGTCTAATCCCACGGCCTCAGTTCAGCCCTCTTCACCTCCTGTTTGGGCAACTCCCACCCCAGCTCCTTCAGTCCATTCTTTTTTTTTAATTGGAGTATATTTGCTTTAGAGTGTTGAGTTTGTTTCCTCCAGTCCATTCGTCACCTAGTAGTCCATGATCTTTCTAAAGCAGAGATCTGATTTGTGCTTCTCCCTGGCTCACAACTCTTCCGTGGCTCTTTGCTCTCAGATGTAGGCTGAACTCCTCGGTCCAGAATGAGCCTTTTATAAAAGAAATGGCCCAACCCTCCACACCCTGCCCTAACGTACCTCAGGGCTTCTGTCTCTCCTTCCTGTATTTGCAGTGGTTTTTACTCACCATGTTCACGTGGCAGCCTCCTTATTCTAAGCAGGTATCACCTCCTCTGAAAATTCTGCCCTTCCTCAGGGTTCAGGAAATTTATCGTCTGAGAGCCAAATCTGTCCTGATGCCTCACACCCTTTCCTTTACATATTGTCTGTGCCGGTTTTGTGCTATAATAGCAAAACTGAAGCGTTTCAGTGGGGATTATTTGGCCCCCACGGAGTCATATTTCCTATCTGGCCCTTTGCAGTCCCTGCCCTGGAGCCTCACAGCACCTCACAAGACTGAGTGACTGAGCACCACCCAACACACAAGAGGGGAGGCTCACAGCGCCCCCAGGGTCAGAAGCTGTGCTCCCTTCCTTCACCCTCACCAAGCTGGAAGCATTGAAGGGGTACATGATCACCAGAAAAGCAGACTGGGCTCAGTTCCTGCCTCAGCATTTGCCGCTCCAAACTACGGAGGAGGTGGTCTTCCAGCCTCTACACCCATTCCAGGTTCAGGCCTGTCTCAGGGATTAGCAGCTTCAGACCCTCCCACTCCCATCCCATCCCATCCCAGAGGATTTAGAATTGAAATAGTAGCCTTGTGCAACTTGGCCTTAGGCAAGTCCATTTCCTCCTCTGAGCACTGTTCAGGAAATGGAAACATTGTCTCTCAAAGCAAACCAGGGCTGGGCCAGTCTTCTGTTCAGAAGGCACCCGGGAAGCTGCAACACCGTCCAAATGCTAGGGCCTTTCTTGTGCATTATTTTATCACCTGTGAGGAGGGGGTGCATGTCTCCATTTTAGAGAAGAAACTGAAGCTCCAGGAGGGGAAAGGACTTGCCTGTGGTCACTCGGCTGGTAAATGACCAGGCAGCGATTTGAAACCCAGTCCTCTCCCTGCCCTTACCCTGCCCTCCCCGGGTCCCCTGCCACAAGTTCCCACCTTGTACAGGACCCTGCCCTCCTGGAGCACATAGAGCCGCTCTGGCAGCGCCGCGTAGCACGAGCTGCTCTGGTTCTCCATTGTGTCTACCACCACGGGGCACTGGGGGCTCCTGTCCAGCAGCAGGTGGGCTGCCCGCAGGCGGTCCTGGAGATTCCGGTGGTTCTTGATGTCCACGTTGTTCTTAAAAGCCCAGCCGTCTGTAACAGAAAGACCTGCAGGTCAGATCCCGCCCCACTTTTAACTGAGGGTCCCAGATGGAGGCCTCCTCAACTTTGGCACTACCGACACTTTGGGCTAGATAATTCTTTGTTGTGGGGGCTGTTTTGTGTGTTGTAAGGTGTTAAGCAGCATCTTTGGCCATTACACACTAGATGTCCGCGGTGTCATCTTGCCTTCAGCTTGTGACAACCAAAAATACCTCAGACATTGCCAAATGCCAAAGAACTACTGCTGTCACACCATCTCCTCCAGGAAGCCTTCCTTGATACACTCAGCTGTGTGATATTGGGCAGGCTCTTTAAATCTTTTTAAATTCTCAGTTAAATGAATCTGCTAAATGAATTAAAAGAACCCACATTTCAGTTGGCTGTAAGGCTTACCTGAGATAATTCTGTAGAATTCCCAGTATTCTACCTGGCTCATGGTAGCTGCTATTGACTTACCTTGCCTGACTGCTCCAAAATAGCAGACAAGTAGAGAAGCCAGTTTTCATTCTTTTTTTCTTTTTTCAGTTTTCATTCTCTGCTACACGTATTCTATGATTTTTCTCTGGAGATGCCCCACCCCCACCCCGAACCAAATCTATTTAAGACTGCTTCATTTTAAATCAGCGGCCCTCATCATTTTTGGCGCTAGGATCCGGTTTTTGGAAGACAGTTTTTCCATGGACCGGGTGGTGGGTGGGGGGATGATTTGGGGATGATTCAAGTGCGTGACATTAATTGTGCACTCTATTTCTATTATTATTATATCAGCTGCAACTCAGATCACCAGGCATTGGATCCTAGAGGCTGGGGGCCCCTGCTTTAAAGGGAAGGAGATCTTCAGTTGGCTTCACTGGCCGAGATGCCCATCTGCCAACTTAAAGGAGCTGGTCCTCATTAGTGAATGGGACCACAGGTTGAAAAAATATCCATGAACTGGTACTGGCCTTGCCCTTCTACTCTCCCCATATCTGGGGAGATTGGAACCCAGATAATGTGGTATGGGTTCTTTCAGAAGCCACGGGGCCTGCATTTATAATAGTTGCCTCCCAGGGTAATGTAAGCTGCTGAAGTCGACCAGCAGAACTGGCTCCTCCTTCTTGTGCTTCAAAGTCCTCTCAAAGTACTCTTCCCCTAGGAAAACCCAGGATCAGAAGAAATTCACATCCAGTTACAAAAGGCTGGACTCAGTTTAAAGTATTTATTAACTGCCCCAAGAGAGGTGAACTTTGCTGATGACAGTAACAGCAACTTACACGTGTGTCATGTCTAGGCAGGCAGTCTTTTCCATCCATGAGCGCCCTGGCGCTTCACGGGATGCCCTTCTCATCCCCACCCTGTAGCTGGGAATGCGGAGGCCCAGCGAGCAGCAGGGACCCGCCTCCCCACCTTCAACTGTGAGTTCTTTAGAGACAGGCTCTGCATGTACCTCTCATCTCCGTGTATCCCTTGGCCCAGCACAGGGCTGGACACACAGTAGGTACTCAGTAAACTCTGTTAAGTGGGTTATTCTGGGAGACATGTGTGCACATGCTCAGTCGTGTCTGACTCTTTGCGAACCTATGGACCGTAGGCTGCCAGGCTCCTCTGTCTATGGGATTCTCCAGGGGAGAATAATGGAGTAGGTTGCCATGCCCTCCTGTGGGGGATCTTCCCAGCCCAGACACTGAACCTGTGTCTCTTATGTCTCCTGCATTGGCAGGCGGGTTCTTAACCACTAGTGCCACATGGGAAGACTTGTTCTGGGAGATAGGTGCTATTATTCTATTTTAGTGGCACAAAAGTGGGCATGGAAGGTAAGCCGTCCAGGTCACGTGGCCAGCACGTGATGCAGCTAGGGCAATCTTCCTACCACAACTCATGCCTCCCTGTAATTTACCTGGACAGACACGTGGTATGTGGGGGAAAGGGAAGTCAATTGATTGGCTCAGAGCTCCTAGAATTGGTGGACACTGGCTCTGTGCATTCTAGTTCTGGGATTCAGGCCTTACTTCTGGCTGATGCAGTGAGTACCCTGGGGAAGGGGTTGGGGAGGAAGAAGAAATGCTTGAACTAGGAGTGGCACAGCACAGAGGTCACACAGCACAGAAACCAGTTTGGGTCAGGGCTGGAATAGGAAGCCTTTCCCTCAGTGGCTTGAGATGGACAGCCCTGGGTCCAGGAAAGGGTTCAACCTGCTCAGTCAAATTCCAGGAGAAAGCAGGGGACGAGACAGGTATCAGGAAATTTCTGTGATGATCTCTTGTTGCACTTTGCAACTTGTTCTTTTAGAGATTAAAGCTGGATTATCTACAACCTTATTACTCCAAGCGTGGTCCCTGGACCAGCAGGTTCAACACTACCTGGGGGCATGACTTAAAGCGCCAAGTCTCAGGCCCCCCCTCTGCCGCCCTGTGATCCAGAACCTGCATCTTAACAAGCTTACCAGGTGACTCAAGTGCACTTTAAAGACGGAGCAGCACTGCCCCCAGACTTAAATCAGCTTTGGGAGAGCTTCCACCATCAACTGTGCGAACATCAAGGCATTGCCTCCTCTCAGCCGTGGAGACCCTGACACCTGTAGGTCCTGAGTTCTCTTTTCTTTCATTGATGGCTGCTGCTCTCCCAAATGGTATTTAACAAAGAAACACATTGTTCTTGACTTTGCTCTACTGTTGCCTATGCTGTTTGTTTTGAATTTTATTTTGGAAATGTTCAAATATACATAAAAGTAGAGAGAACAGTTTCATGAACCTCCATGTAACTGTTACCCTATGCTAATATTTTTAATTGCCCCAAAGTCTTCAATGAAGATAGAAGCTGCCAGTGAAATGAGCACAGTGTTAGGCTGAAAGCAGTTCTCCAACCTCTGGGTGCATATAAATTAAGATGCAATGGGCCTAGGGTGGGCCCTGGAATATGCATTTTCAACAGGCAACCTACATGGCTCAGACACAAGGGATCTAGGGACCACTCTGGGGAAAGGGCTGATGGAGCAGCTTTGCTGATGATTAATAACAGTCTCTAAACACATGGATAAGCCAGCAAGGCTAGTACTGGTCTAAATGCTCACTTATTCACCCAGCTTCGCTGAGCTCTGACTCTATAACATGGACTCTGCCAGGTCCTGAGTGACAGAAGACTGACACAGCTTCTTGTCTCGTGGGGTGATGGGGGGAGTAAATAATTCTCATGTCACTCGGCCACATGAGCCTTCTTGCCTCCTCCAACCTCAGAGTCTGAGGCTTGGGCTAAACTCTTGGGTTCAGTTCCCATAAAAATCAAGAAAACAGGGATGTGTCTGATTATCCTGTAAAGTTCAAGAGGCTTCGACCAAGCCTCTTGAGAAGTTTTGGGGAGGGACATGTTTGCCTGCGGTAAGGCAGGACTTTCTCACAGAGCTGTTCAGCAAAGGAACAAGATTTCCCGTTAAATAATGAAGATAAGCCATCACCTATTAGGAGCTGAAACAAGGATTGCAGTCTCAGCTAAAGGCTGGCCCAGAGCAGAGGTTCTCAAAGTGTGGTCCCCCAATCCACAGCTTCAGCATCACTCAGAGATGGTTAGAAATGTAAATTATTAGGCCCCACCCCAGGTTTAACTCCAACTCAGGGTGGGGTCCAGCAGTGTGCTTTCACAAGCCCTGGTGCTTCTGGCGCTCGCAATGCTTGGCAACCATGGACGGAGATGAACCAGGGAGGAGCTCCTCTGGAGCTTGGAGAGCCTTAGGATGGATCTCACACATTGCGAGAGAGCCGCCGTTTCACTCGTGACATTTCACAAGATCTAAATTCCTTTTGATTGTGCTCAGATGAGCTCCTCCCCTTGATTCCCCGACTTACCCACTCAGAATGTTAGAAGCACTCCAGGTTTTTGCTCTGTGTGACTAGCGGAAAGCACAGACTATGGAGTTAGCGAGTAGCAGCGACTGAGTCAGGTCCTCAACAAATAGTGACTCTTTCCTTCCCTCTTCCTCTTCTTCCCACCCCCAACCATGAGTGAAGGGGAGAGGGAAGGACATCTTTTTTTACCTGATGCATGTGCTTCTTCGATGTAAATGATGAGAAAATCTGCTATGGAACCAAAATCTTCAATAAGTCTCTTGAATTGGTCAAATTTGAAAATAAATGAAGGTCAGGTGCAACTTCCAAAATTCAGCACCAAGGGTCTGTTGCCTAAAACAAATGGTACCATCATCAACCAATAATGGACACATAGGATTTCTTTTGCAAGCACCGTCTTCACTCCTGCTTTCATTGTTACCTTTATTTACTAAGATGGAGAGAGGGCACAGTGCGGCAGTCGGGGGCAGAAGCTTAGAACACATGATTTAGACCACAAGAGGCTAGAGCCAGTCCTCTTGCCTGGAGAATCCCATGGGCGGCGGAGCCTGGTGCACTGCAGTGCATGGGGTCGCTAAAAGTCGGACACAACTGAGAGACTTCCCTTTCACTTTTCACTTTTATGCACTGGGGGAGGAAATGGCAACCCACTCCAGTGTTCTTGCCTGGAGAATCCCAGGGATGGGGGAGCCTGGTGGGCTGCCATCTATGGGGTCGCACAGAGTTGGACGCGACTGAAGTGACTTAGCAGCAGCAGCAGAGCCAGTTGACTCCTCTCCAGAATGAAGGGATTCTATCAGGCAGTCTCAGTGGATCACCTGCACTCACTGGGAAGTAAATAATGACAAAAAGAGTACCTTTCATGCAGTGATAAGGCAGGCACCCATCTGTTCTCTGATTGATGTGATTAGTGTACTGCAAGGTGGGTGATTTTTTACCCTCTGGCTTATAGGCTTGTTCCATGTCACACAGCAGGCCAGTTCTGGCGTTAAACCCAACATTCTGGCTTCTGGATTCTCGATATGGTGCTCTTTCTATTCAAAGCACCTCAGTTTCCTCACCCACAAATGGACATAATAACAATACTTACCTGATAGGATTGTTCTAAGGATTAGATAAGTTAAAGCAGATAAGGGCTTAGAATGGTNGAATCCCAGGGATGGGGGAGCCTGGTGGGCTGCCATCTATGGGGTCGCACAGAGTTGGACGCGACTGAAGTGACTTAGCAGCAGCAGCAGAGCCAGTTGACTCCTCTCCAGAATGAAGGGATTCTATCAGGCAGTCTCAGTGGATCACCTGCACTCACTGGGAAGTAAATAATGACAAAAAGAGTCCCTTTCATGCAGTGATAAGGCAGGCACCCATCTGTTCTCTGATTGATGTGATTAGTGTACTGCAAGGTGGGTGATTTTTTACCCTCTGGCTTATAGGCTTGTTCCATGTCACACAGCAGGCCAGTTCTGGCGTTAAACCCAACATTCTGGCTTCTGGATTCTCGATATGGTGCTCTTTCTATTCAAAGCACCTCAGTTTCCTCACCCACAAATGGACATAATAACAATACTTACCTGATAGGATTGTTCTAAGGATTAGATAAGTTAAAGCAGATAAGGGCTTAGAATGGTGCCTACCCATAGTGTACACTTACCCAATAAGTGTAATATTGCTCAAACTACCACACAGTTGTACTCATCTCACACGCTAGTAAAGTAATGCAAAATTCTCCAAGCCAAGCTTCAGCAATACGTGAACCATGAACTTCCAGATGTTCAAACTGGTTTTAGAAAAGGCAGAGGAACCAGAGATCAAATTGCCAACATCCGCTGGATCATCAAAAAAGCAAGAGAGTTCCAGAAAAACATGTATTTCTGCTTTATTGACTATGCCAAAGCTTTTGAATGTGTGGATCACAATAAATTGTGGAAAATTCTGAAGGAGATGGGAATACCAGACCACCTGACCTGCCTCTTGA
>SJYA01000418.1:976553-999368 GCA_006410615.1 Neotragus moschatus | reverse complement strand
AAGCTGAAACTCCAATACTTTGGCCCCCTCATGTGAAGAGTTGACTCATTTGAAAAGACCCCAATGCTGAGAGGGATTGGGGGCAGGAAGAGAAGGGGATGACAGAGGAGGAGATGGCTGGATGGCATTACCGACTCAATGGGCATGAATTTGGGTAAACTCCGGGAGCTGACGATGGACAGGGAGGCCTGGCGTGCTGCGATTCATGGGGTCGCAAAGAGTCGGACACGACTGAGCGACTGAACTGAACTGAACTGAAAGAGTCTTCCAGACCTTTCAGCCTGGGGCTCCAAAATGAGTCTGGATTTATACCTAAAGCATATAGCAGAGCTCTTTAGTGAACTGATGGGTTTCCAAAGCTCTTACAGCCTGTCTTTTTTATTTTTTTCCTTTTGAAAATTTTTATTTATTTTTTAATTGAAGGATAATTGCTTTATGAATTGTGTGGTTTCTGCCAAACATCAACACAAAAAGTCTTTCTAATAAGCAGAACTGATCATGTTAACGCTGCTTGAAGATCCTTCTAAGAACTCACCAATACATTCAGAGTAAAGGCTCTTTGCTAAGACACACAGGCCCCAGAAGCTCTGATCCTTGATGACATCTCCAGCCTCCTTCTTCACTCCTTCATGCTTCTCACACCCTACTTCTACCAAACTGACTGATGCCCCTCCGTGTGTCAGACCTCTGCTGGCCCTCCCCTCCACCCTGCTGTGTTTACCGCTCTCCTCTTCCTCACCCATCCCGAGGCTTCAGTGCTTACACCATCAGCTCACCATTCTGTTCTCCAGGAAGCCCTCCCCTGACCATCTTCCCACCTGACCCTACTCCTTCCTGAACTCCTTGGTTCCCTCTACTGCTCCATCATCTCCTTCCTTGAGTAATGAGATCTTCCAGTTGTGTTGATTTCTGTATCNACCCATCCCGAGGCTTCAGTGCTTACACCATCAGCTCACCATTCTGTTCTCCAGGAAGCCCTCCCCTGACCATCTTCCCACCTGACCCTACTCCTTCCTGAACTCCTTGGTTCCCTCTACTGCTCCATCATCTCCTTCCTTGAGTAATGAGATCTTCCAGTTGTGTTGATTTCTGTATCATCAGTACCTATTACTTCAGGGGACTCTGGACCAATGTGCTGAAATTCTATTTTATAAAAGTTTTTTTTCATTGCTCAGACTCCTTCTCTCTCCATCATCAATTTCAGGTGCAGCAGCAGGGAGCAGAGGCAAATAGAACAGTGTTGAAAAAGTACACTGAGGACTTCCCTGGTGATTCTGTGGCTAAGACTGCACTCCCAATGCAGGGGACCTGGGTTTGATCCCTAGTTGGGAAACTAGATTGCTTGCACGTGCCTCAACTAAGCATTCACATGCTACAACAAAGACTGGTGAAGCCAAATAAATATTTTTTTAAATAAAATGTACACTGGCCCACTGGAAAGTAAGCAGTTAAAATAAGCAAGTAAATGCTGTGAATTGGCCATGAGGCACGCTGGCACTCATGGAGCTGATCACTAGACCATCAAAAGTCAGCAAATTGGTGTGGTCCTATCACAGGAGTTGGCGTGCGGTAGACTCACAGGAAACATGAGCTGACTCTCATTGCTCTTATCATCAGTGTTCACTTAGTGAATGTTTGCTGAATAAACCAAGGTCATCTCTGCACTGCAGTTTAAGATCATGAGCAAAAAAACTCTTACCCTTCCCTCTGATTGAAACACTCTTCCCTTTTCAAGCTACCAAAATCTTACTTATTTTTCAAGGCTTAACTCCAACACCACCTCCTCCAGGAAACCTTCCAAGCCCTGCAGGTGAAGTTCATACCTTTATAGTCCCCCCTCAGCCTCATGGAACTGTATGGATTTGTCATTGCTTCTGTCTGCACCATGAAATCATAAGTTCCTCAAACAAAAGAGCAAGCTCTTACCCAGCTCTGAGAGAGCCTGGCGTCTAGCTGAGGATCTAGCTCAAGGGAGGTGCTCGTGAGTGTCTGCTGGAAAAACAGGATGAAGCAGCCCGGATCCTGGGTCTGACCTGGTCACACACTGGCTCTGTCACCTTTGCTCTCAGTTTCCTCCATTTCCCTTTTAAAATGAGAGCACTGGATCAGGCCAGCATCTCCCAGAGTCTGTTCTTTGGAACTAATATGACGATGATAGGCTATCCCTCCAGTGGAGAGTGGGAAGTTGTATGTGTGTGTTAGGAAAATTAGCCAGTGCTGTGTTAAAGTTTTTCAAGTTTTTTTTTTTTTTTTTTTTTTTTAAGCTTCAGGGCCTCTCAGAGACTCTTATGTTCATGCACATGATGAATTTCCAGGAGGAGAGGATGTACTGTGCTTAGCCGCTCAGTTATGTCTGACTCTTTGCTACCACATGGACTGTAGCCCGCCAGGCTCCTCTGTTCATGGGGTTCTTCAGGCAAGAATACTGGAATAGGTTGCCATTTCCTTCTCCAGATCTTCCCAACCCAGGGGTCAAACCCCGGCCTCCCGTATTGCAGGTGAATTCTTTACCATCTGAGCCACCAGGGAAACCCAAGAATACTGGAGTAGGTAGCCTATCCCTTCTCCAGGGGATCTTCTGGACCCAGGAATCGAANTAGGTTGCCATTTCCTTCTCCAGATCTTCCCAACCCAGGGGTCAAACCCCGGCCTCCCGTATTGCAGGTGAATTCTTTACCATCTGAGCCACCAGGGAAACCCAAGAATACTGGAGTAGGTAGCCTATCCCTTCTCCAGGGGATCTTCTGGACCCAGGAATCGAACTGGGATCTCTTGCAGTGCAGGCGGATTCTGTACCAGATGAGCTACCAGAGAAGCCCAGAGGAAAGTATACAATGCAGGATTTCTCAAACTATTTTGACCAGGGAACACTATCTAGTAAAGCATATCTGTGGGATTTGGTTCCCAAAGAACACACTTTAAAAAACTCTAGATTAGTCAATAACCTCAGGGACCTTCTCTCCTCTGTTTGCTGTGTTCATGCCCTGGGATTTCCACAGCCGTGTCCCAAGGTGCCCCTGCCTGAGCAGGAGGATAACACTTGTGCTTGGGCAGCCAAGTGCTGGGTAGGAAGGATCAGTGCCCAGGAGATGTCCAGGCAGAGATCCAGGAGTTCAGAAGGGAGGGAGAGTGGAAGAGCTTTAGGGATCTGAGCTGGTGTCCCAGGGGAGGCCTGAGAGCAGACCCTGCTTATGAGGAATGGTGGCGATGGAGGGGAAGGGCGTCAGCAAAGACAGAGAAGGGAAAGCACAGGGATGTACAAGAACCAGCAGTTCCTCTGGAGGCAGTGTGCTGAGGGGAAGCCTGCAGGTGAAGTTGGGAAGAAAAATTGGAGTCAGTCCAGAGAGGACATGGAGAACAAGGCTAAGCCTGGGCTTCGTCCCAGATGCAGATGGGGCTGCTGAAGGTTGGTGAGCTGGGGTGCCAGTCAGCCAGGGATATGTTTGTGGAAGGGTCATCTGCTGACCATCCTCAAGTTAGGTGGGAAGAGAGGGCAAGATGGGGAGGAGGAAGAGCAGGAGGAGCAGCTGTGAGGACAAAACAGAAGCCTGAGCAGGGAGGCCTTTAAGAACCCAAACAGATAGAGCTGGTTTGTCTGGGAGAGGGAGAGAGAGAGATCCGCAACAAATATTTACTTGGCAACTGCCATGAGCCAGCAGCAGCCAGGGGGACCCAACAGTGGGTTAGAGCACAGCCTCCACTTGCATAGAGCTTGCGGGCTAGTGAAGAGGACAGACAATAATCAAACACCCACACATATTAATAATTATAAACCATGACAGGTGTGTAAAGAGAAGTTTAGGATATGAAGCATAGGAGAGGGGGTTAACTGAGATCAGGGGACCGGGATCAGGGGGTGTCACTGAGCAAGAGTCTGAAGGATGATCCAGAGTGGACCAGACGGGGGCAGGGAGGTGGGGAGGGGATGGTGAAGACACCCCAGGCAGAGCAACTGTGCAGTAAGAGCAATGCTCAGGGAGCTGATGGCTGGTGTGACTGGCTTGTCATTTGATTGCCTGGGAAGGTGGTGTTGCCACTTAGAGGACAGAACCCGGGAGAAGCCCTTGTTTTCCGGAAGTGGGAAGGGGACAAGGAGCCAGAAAAGGAGCAGCTGGAGTAGTGGCACTCGGGCTTTCCACTCCACCTGCCCACCCCCTCAAACACCCCCATCCAAGCACGTCCCAAGCTTGGACCAGCCGTCTGACCTTGCATGAAGTCCCAGATGCTGCACCTCTCTCCTGACAGGCGGACTACAGGGCAGTTTGGGGCCAGACCCCCTTGTTCAGTCACGTCCTCCAGTTGCTGCCAACGGACCTTCAGGATAAACCAGAAATACTGGGCACTGAAGAAGGTGGGGATCCAGTTTTCATGGGAGAAGTGTGGGTTCCTGGTCATGCCAGTCTTCTCGCCCATGGCCAGGATGTTCTGCTTGACCCTCCTGGGAAACAGCATCAGGAGCACTTTGCCTATGGCCACATGCAGGGCCACCTGAAAGAGGATCCAGAGCCTCTTCAGCCATAGCCCTGGCGGGGGCAGCCCCATCACAACACAGCCAGAACTGGCTCTGAGGCCGGTGGACAGAGAGGAAACCTCCCGGCCACACAGGGTGGAGCTGGACAAAGGTGATGGGGGGCGGCAGCCAACCCAGACGGGAGGAAGGTGCCAGGACAGAAGGGGTTTGCCTTCCGCTCAATAGAATGGAAATTTCAAGCCAAGGGCTAAAGATCTGTTCTAATGACCATTTCAGACTTTTTGCCTTACTTAACCTTTGAGAGATACCTGGATGGGAAGATTTCAGGTCCTAAATCCTCCCTCTGATAAAATCAAAAAACAAAAGTTTGAAGCTGGCACACTTAAAGGGACTCTGTGGTTCTTTAGAAAGGCTCTGTTGCAGTAAGTTCTACTGTTAATTATTTGTTTAATAATATAAATTGTCCTTTTACTGCTGAAGGATGTTTTCTCACTCACAGCTTCTAGCTAGTGGTTGTGAGTTTCTGGAGGCCTAGCCCTCCCCAGAGGATTTGGGTCTGGAAGCTCTCCAGGTAGAGACTGAGCTGGGGACATCCCCAAGGAAACCTGGGCCTTCTCCTTCCCTCAGCACTGAGGGTAGAGTAATAAATACAATGTTGCTCTTAGCTGGGTGCAGTGCACAGCAGGGGAAGGGTCAAGCGAACAGAAGAGTATCCTCCCGTATTAAGTACAGAGAGGAAGGTTAAATGGGGCACTGGGAGCATGGAGAGGGGGCAGCTTCTGTTTAGAGAGGTCAAGAGGAATTCCCCAAGCAAGCGATGTCTNTGTTGCTCTTAGCTGGGTGCAGTGCACAGCAGGGGAAGGGTCAAGCGAACAGAAGAGTATCCTCCCGTATTAAGTACAGAGAGGAAGGTTAAATGGGGCACTGGGAGCATGGAGAGGGGGCAGCTTCTGTTTAGAGAGGTCAAGAGGAATTCCCCAAGCAAGCGATGTCTATGCTGAAACCAGAAATACGGAAGCTGCTGCTGCTGCTGCTAAGTCGCTTCAGCGTGTCCAACTCTGTGCGACCCCATAGACAGAAGCCCACCAGGCTCTTCCGTCCTTGGGATTCTCCAGGCAAGAACACTGGAGTGGATTGCCATTTCCTTCTCCAATGCAGGAAAGTGAAAAGTGAAAGTGAAGTCAATTAGTCGTGCCCAACTCATAGCGATCCCATGGACCACAGCCCACCAGGCTTCTCCGTCCGTGGGATTTTCCAGGCAAGAGTACTGGAGTGGGTTGCTGTTGCCTTCTCTGAAATACAGAAGAGCAAGCAGTAAACAGCCCAGTGGGGTCAGTGGTCCTGGTGGAAAGAACCACACGTCCAGAGAACTTCAAGCCAGAGAATGCATGGCTCATGAGTGAAAGAGAGAAGAATCACAGAAGCTCACAACTGTGAAGTGTTTTAGAAAACATCTGAAACCACTTTCTTTTTTAAGCAGGGAAACTGAGACCCAGAGAAGGGAAGTGGCCTCAGGTCCATTCTGCTGTTAGTAATCTCTAAGGAGTTAACTCACAAAGCGTTGTTTACTCCTCCTGAGGCATTTATGTACCTGTGTGTTAGGATAGAAGGGAGAATGACATGAAAGTGGCTGTCACCTTCAAAAAGGTGTCAGCTTTGGCCAGCAGCCCACTAACTTTATTTAGAGAAAGAAAAACCGGCTCCAAAAGATGTTCTCTTTCTGAGCATCTCAGTGCAAATACCACATGCTGTGCCCACAAAGTGCAAAACCTTGCCTCTTCAAGCCATGATAACCCTCCTGTGTATAGAGCATTTTGCCAGGTACAAAGCAGTCTTTATCCCTGGCGTCAGTTGTTTTTTCTTATTGTTGTTTGTTTTAAATGGCCTATTTGGGGAGCAGTATTGGACTCACAGTAAATACACAGAAAGTACAGTGAGTTCCCATATACCTCCTGCTCCCACACATTCACAGCCTTCTGCAAGAGCCATATCCCACCAGAGTGGTACATCTGTTACACGGATGAACCTATATTAACAAATCCTTATCACCCAAAGTCCATAGCTTACATTAGAGTTCACTCTTGGTGCCACATACTCTATGGGTTTTGACGAACATGTGATGTATGTATCCACCATTATGGTATCATAAAGAATAGTTTTGCTGTCCTAAAATCTTCTGTGCTCCACCTGTTCATTTCTCTCTCTCCACTGGCAACCATTCATCTTTTGAGTATTTCCATAATTTTGCCTTCTCTAGAAACATCATATAGTTCTAGAATCATACAGTATGTAGTCTTTTCAGATAGATTTCTTTCACTTAGGAATATGCACATAAGAAATCTTCGTGTCTTTTCGAGACTTGATAGTGCATTTCTTTTTAGCACTAGATAATATTCCATCATCTGGATATATATCACAGTTTATTTATCTGTTCACCTAGTGAAGGACATCTTGGTTGCTTCCAAATTTTGGCAGTTATGAATAAATAACTGAATGTTTGTATCCCCACAAAGTTCATACAATGAAACCTAATCCCTAATGATGGCATTTGGAGGTGGTGGTGTTGTGAGGTGATTAGGTAGTTATAGCAGGGCCCTTTGAAAAATCAGATGACTGTATTTGTGTGGATCTGTTTCTGGACTTTCTCTTTTCAGTCATCTATTTGTCTATTCTTTTGTCAACGTCATATTCTTTTGACTGCTATGTCTCTATAAAGGCTTGAAGTCCAGTAGCATCAGTCCTTCAACTTTGTTTTTCTCCTTCAATATTGGGCTGGCTATTCTGGGCCTTTTGTCTCTTTGTATAAACTTTGAAATCAGTTTGTCAATATCCACAAAATAACTTGCTGGGATTTCGGTTGAGATTGTGTTGAGTCTGCAGATTAAGTTAGGAAGTATCGGCATCTTGACAACATTGAATTTTCCTATTCATGAACATGGGATATCTCTCTATTTAGCTCTTCCTTGATTTCTTTCCACCAGAGTTTTATAGGTTTCCTTGTATAAAGCTTCCATATATTTTATTATTTTTATACCTATGTATTTCATTTTGGGG
This sequence comes from Neotragus moschatus, assembly GCA_006410615.1. Taxonomy (NCBI): domain Eukaryota; kingdom Metazoa; phylum Chordata; class Mammalia; order Artiodactyla; family Bovidae; genus Neotragus; species Neotragus moschatus. The sequence continues at coordinate 991,843 of SJYA01000418.1, read as the reverse complement.
AGTGCTAATGTAAACGGTATTATGATTTTAATTTCAGATTCCAAATGTTCATTGCTGGTATCAGTTCAGTTCAGTTCAGTCGCTCAGTCATGTCTGACTCTTTGTGACTCTATGGACTGCAGCACGCCAGGCCTTTCTGTCCATCACCAACTCCCAGAGTTTATTCAAACTCATGCCCATTGAGTCAGTGATGCCATCCAACCATCTCATCCTCTGTCATCCCCTTCTCCTCCTGCCCTCAATCTTTCCCAGCATCAGAATCTTTTCAAATGAGTCAGCTCTTCACATCAGGTGGCCAAAGTATTGGAGTTTCAGCTTCAACATCAATTCTTCCAACGAATATTCAGGGCTGATCTCCTTCAGAATGGACTGGTTGGATCTCCTTGCAGTCCAAGGGACTCTCAAGAGTCTTCTCCAACACCACAGTTCAAAAGCATCAATTCTTCAGTGCTCAGCTTTCTTTATAGTCCAACTCTCACATCCATATATGACCACTGGAAAAACCATAGCCTTGACTAGACAAATCTTTGTCAGCAAAATAATATCTCTGCTTTTTAATATGCTATCTAGGTTGGTCATAACTTTCCTTCCAATGAGTAAGTGTCTTTTTTTCTCTCTTTTTCCATCTCNAAAAACCATAGCCTTGACTAGACGGACCTTTGTTGACAAAGTAATATCTCTGCTTTTTAATATGCGATCTAGGTTGGTCATAACTTTCCTTCCAATGAGTAAGTGTCTTTTTTTCTCTCTTTTTCCATCTCAGGTGTACATGAGTTCCCAATCTCGAACCCTCCCTGAGTAAGTGTCTTTTAATTTCATGGCTGCAGTCACCATCTGCAGTGATTTTGGAGCTCCCCCCAAATAAAGTCAGCCACTGTTTCCACTGTCTTCCCATCTATCTGCCATGAAGTAATAGGACCAGATGCCATGATCTTAGTTTTCTGAATGTTGAGCTTTAAGCCAACATTTTTACTCTCTTTCATAAAAGTGAAAGACTTTTATCAAGAGGCTGTTTAGTTTTTCTTCACTTTCTGCCATAAGAGTGGTGTCATCTGCATATCTGAGGTTATTGATATTTCTCATGGCAATCTTGATCCCAGTTTGTGCTTCTTCCAGCCCAGCGTTTCTCATGATGTACTCTGCATATAAGTTAAATAAGCAGAGTGACAATATACAGCCTTGACGTACTCCTTTTTCTATTTGGAACCAGTCTGTAGTTCCGTGTCCACTTCTAACTGTTGCTTCCTGACCTGCATACAAATTTCTCAAGAGGCAAGTCAGGTGGTCTGGTATACTCATCTCTTTCAGAATTTTCCAGTTTGTTGTGACCCACACAGTCAAAGGCTTTGGCATAGTCAGTAAAGCAGAAATAGATGTTTTTCTGGAACTCTCTTGCTTTTTTGATGATCCAGCGGATGTTGGCAATTGCTGGCATATAGGAGAGCAATATGACTTTTGTGTAGTAACCTTGTATCTTACGAACTTGCTATAACCATTTATTAGCTCCAGTAGTTTTTTGGTCAGTTCATTCAGATCTTCTACATTAACAACTGTGTAATCTACAAAGACAGCTTTATTTATTTTTCCCTATATGCACACACTGATTTCCTTTTCTTTTATTGCATTAGCTAGAACTTTTGGTATGATGTTGAAAGAGTGGTGAGAGGGGATATTGCAGAAGATCACTGAGAGGGCATGACTACTGGTTAACCTGTAAGCTGGACTTGGGCAATCAGATGCTCCTCACCTTCTCTCCTGTCCTTGGAGTCTGTGCTCTGCTTGCCTTCCCCATGCTAGAATCCACCTTAGTATGCAGCCTGAGATAGTAATATGGTGTTGAGACCATTCAGATGGTCCCTACATCACACGGCAAATTCCCACTGACTATCTGTTTTACATATGGTAATGTTCATGTTTCAATGCTACTCTCTCAATTCGTCCCATCCTTCTCTTGAGGTTTCTTATTTAGCCTTGCGCTATTTAGAAGTGTTTGGTTTAATCTACAGGCATCCTGGAATTTTCCAAGTATTTTTCTGCTTGATTCCACTGTGGCCTCAAAGCATATGACTTTTAAAAATAGTTTTTAATGTATGTTATATGACCCCAGATGTTGTCTATCTTGGTGAATAGTCCATGTAAGCTTGACAAGAATGTATATTCCATTGTTGTTAGGTAAAGTGGTCTACGGATGTCAATCCCATCCAGTTGACCAATGGTGCTATTGAGTTCTCCCACATCCTTTTGGTTTTCTGCCTGCTAGATCCATCCATTTCTGATAGTTTCCAACTATTAGAGTGGATTTGTCTGTTTTTCCTTTCAGTTATTTCCGTTTTTGCCTCATGTATGTTGATGTTCTATTGTTAGCCAGATACACGTAAAGCCTTCTTGGAAATTGACCGTTTTATCATTATGAAATGCCTTTATCCCTGATAATTTTCCTTACTCCGAGGTTTGCTCTGTCTGAAATTAATATAGCCATTCCAGCTTTCTTTTGATTAATATTAGCATAATGTGTCTTTTTCCTATTCCTTTACTTTTTTTTTTGGAAAGAGTTGTTATGTAAACAGTTAATACATTTACATGATCTACATCTACAGTCACTGGTCCTATTGCTTTTTTCTTTTTTATTCTAATAAATTACACATAACATAAAATTTACCATTATAACCATTTTAAGTGTATAATCCAGTAGCATTAATTTACCTTCATGTTGTTATCCTACCAGTAATCACCATAAGTCTTTTCAGCTTGTGAAACTGAAGCAATACTCATTAAACAATATCTCTCAATTCCCCTCTCTTGCTAGCTCCTAGCAACCACCATTACATTTTCTGGCTTTATGATTTTGACGTCTCTAAGTGCTTCATGTAAGTGTAACCATTATAGCATTTTTCTGTTTATGACTGTCTTATTTCACTTAGCATAGTCCTCAAGTTTCTTCCATGTTGCCGTGTGTTATGGGATTTCCTTCTTTTTTTGGATGAATACTATTCCATTGTATTTATATAACACATTTTGCTTATCCCCTCATGTTAATGGACACTTGGTTTCCTTCCACATTTTAGGTATTTTGAAAAACCTGCTTTCCTTCTGGGAATCTGAATTTTAGGTACTTGTTAGGCAGGGTATGACCAAACTCCATTAGAAACCTTGGGCACTGATCTCTGATAGACAATATTTCACATGTGTTGTGACAACTTGTTGCTGGAAGAGTTAAGTGTGTCCTGTGTGACTCCACTGGGAGAGGACCCTGGGAAGTTTTTCCTGTTTTTCTCTGGACTTTGACCTCATGTGCCTTTTCCCTTTACTGATTTTGTCTTGTATACTTTCACTGTTATAGCACGGCTATATGAGTATGGCTATATGATAAGTTCTCTGAGACTTCCTACAAATTGCTGAACCTTGGGGTGGATTGCCAATACACCATGTTACACAAGTGGCCTAAAAAATTTCAAACCTTTAGTAATTCTGTTATTTTCAGTGGTATATCAACCAACACTTTGGAAGCTGACAATCATTTATACCTACAAAGTAGGTATGTGCTTAGTTACTCAGTCGTGTCTGACTCTTTGCGACCCTATGGTATGTAGCCTGCCAGGCTGCTCTGTCCATGGGGTTCTCCAGGCAAACATACTAGAGTGGATTGCCATGCCCTCTTCCAGGGGATCTTCCCAACTCAAGGATCAAACCCGGGTCTCCCATACTGCAGGTGGATTCTTTACCAGCTGAGCTACCAGGGAAGCCCAGAGGAGAGTATACTATGCAGGATTTCCCAAAGTATTTTGATCAGGGAACATTATCTAGTAAAGCATATCTATGGGATTTGGTTCCCAAAGAACACACCTTGAAAAACACTAGATTAGTTAATAACCTCAGGGACCTTCTCTCCTCTGTTTGCTGTGTTCATGCCCTGGGATTTCCACAGCTGTGTCCCAAGGTGCCCCTGCCTGGGCAGGAGGATAACACTTGTGCTTGGGCAGCCAAGTGCTGGGTAGGAAGGATCAGTGCCCAGGAGAGGTCCAGGCAGAGATCCAGGAGTTCAGAAGGGAGGGGGAGTGGGAGAGCTTTAGGGATCTGAGCTGGTGTCCCAGGGGAGGCCTGAGAGCAGACCCTGCTGATGAGGAATGGTGGCAATGGAGGGGAAGGGCGTCAGCAAAGACAGAGAAGGGAAAGCACAGGGTTGTACAAGAACCAGCAGTTCCTCTGGAGGCAGATTATACTATACTAAAGGTATAAGTTTATACTAAAGGCATCAGTTGAGTTCAGTTCAGTCACTCAGTCATGTCCAACTCTTTGCGACCCCATGAATGGCAGCACACCAGGCCTCCCTGTCCTTCACCAACTCCTGGAGTTCACTCAGATTCATGCCCATCGAGTCAGTGATGCCATCCAGCCATCTCATCCTCTGTCATCCCCTTCTCCTCCTGCCTCCAATCCCTCCCAGCACCAGAGTCTTTTCCAATGAGTCAGCTCTTCACATGAGATGGCCAAAGTACCGGAGCTTCAGCTTTAGCATCATTCCTTCCAAAGAAATCCCAGGGCTGATCTCCTTCAGAATGGACTGGTTGGATCTCCTTGCAGTCCAAGGGACTCTCAAGAGTCTTCTCCAACACCACAGTTCAAAAGCATCAATTCTTCGGTGCTCAGCTGTCTTCACAGTCCAACTCTCACATCCATACATGACCACTGGAAAAACCATAGCTTTGACTAGACAGACCTTCGTTGGGAAAGTACTGTTTCTGCTTTTCAAGATGCTATCTAGGTTGGTCATATAATTTCTTCTAAAGGTATAAATATGTATAATTGAAATCTAGAAAGTGGTTAATTATGTTTTGCCCTTCCTTTCCAATTGCAGATATGTGTTAGGAACTGGGATTCTTGGTGCTATAACATCAACACCAGAAGACAGAATCATTTTATTATTCTACAGACGAATCCTTATTTTAAATGAATAGCAATGAGTCTGATATATCTTCCTTACTGATTGATTACAAGTTGTTCCTTTATCCTCACTGGAAAACTACCAGGTATGTATTTATATAAATCAATTCATTATTAATTTTATATCTTGTTACTTCTTAATTTTTAATAACTTTGATTTTCATTTTATTATCATAGTTACATTCTATTACTGGCAAGAGATCATGGTTTTCCATTCTATGGAGTCAATGCAAGTTTCTCTTCAAAACAAATGTGTTTAAGTTTTAAAAGTGACCTCACAAAATCATAAAAAGAAAGAAGAAAAGGGGGGATCAATGGAAAAATTGCAGTAAGTAAATATGGGTGATGGTATGTGGGATTTCATCATATTGTTCTTATTTTGTGTGGTCATACTTGGAATTTTGAATAATAGAAAAGTTAGTTGAGAATTTAATTTCTGGCAGCATGTCAGACTTTTGCTCACGAAACAATTAGCTATTCCATGAAATAACTATTTTAATGTACTGCTTTCATAAGAGTTGGGGCTTCCCTGGTGGCTTAGACAGTAAAGCATCTGCTTGCAATGTGGTAGACCAGGGTTCGATTCCTGGGTCAGGAAGATCCCCTGGAGAAGGAAATAGCAATCCACTCCAGCACTCTTGCCTGGAGAATGCCATGGATGGAGGAGCCTGATAGGCTACAGTCCATGGGGTCACAGAGTTGGACACGACTAAGCGACTTCACTTCACTTTCATAAGAGTTAAAGGAAAATCCCCAAGCATTTACATATATGTGTATACATGCACATAATTAATATCATGGGGTAAAAGCAAAACAGGGAACTGGGTAAAACAGTCCTGGGCAAACAGTTTAACAAAAGTTAGAGAAGCCCTGAGAGGAAGTGCCATTGTAAGCTCTGTGTTGGTGAATCTACCCTCTGAACCAGCTGTAAAATAGGGCAGCTGATTCTGAGATTCCTATATCAAGATGGAGACCCCTAAAAGGATATCAAAGTGATCCCATATCAGCAGTGACTCTGGAAGATTTTCTTGCTTTTGGAAGATGCAAGAGCAATACATCTCTGAAGTATCCCCTGTATCTTGGTGTCAAAAATGGCCATGTACTTTTGAAAAAAGAGCCAGAACTTCACTGGCAGTCCAGTGGTTAAGACTCCATGCTTCCAATGCAGGGGGCATAGTTCCATTCCTGGTTGGTGAGCTAAAATCCCACATGCCCTGCAGCACAGCCAGAAAAGTATTTTAAAAGAGAGTCAAGTAGAACTTTTTAGGAAAAACAACATATTTAGATGCTGAGAATTTACACCAATGAGGATGAAACTAATATGAGCTCACAAAAATTATCAACACACAAACAAACCACCATGAGTGAGAATCAACAGAAACAGCAATATTTAGATCCTCAGGAATTTCAGACATTAGAATTATCAATAAAAACTCTTTAAATAACTACAACTATGTATTAAAGGTTTAAAGCATTCATGGGCTTCCCTGGTGGCTCAGAAGATAAAGAATCCACCTACAATGAGGGAGACCTGGGTTCGATCCCTGGATTGGGAAGATCCTCTGAAGAAGGAAATGGCAACCCACTCCAGTAATTTTGCCTGGATAATCCCCATGGACAGAGAAGCCTGTTGGGCTACGGTCCACTGGGTCTCAAAGAGTCAGACATGACTGAACAGCTAAGCGCAGGCACCCAGGTGTACCTTGACAGCAAAGATCAGCTTCCACTAGCAAGTTATTAAATCATTTGCCTTCCTGGATTAAAAAAAAAAAAGCATTAATAAGCTATCCAGAATGATTTTTTAAAGAGTCAAATGGAAGTTTTAGGAAACAAATACACAATTGTTGAATTAAAGATTGGGGGAATATGTTAAACAGCAGACTAGGAGCTACTTGTTCAATAGGGTGGTGTATATATATATATAATAAGCTTAAAAAGCTGATAAAAAATAAAATGAGTTAAAAGCAACAACCAAAATAAAATTAAATGAATGTATAACTTTGAACTAGCAAGAAAAAGTAGCTAGTGAAAGAACGGAAAGAAGATATAAAAGAGTCATGGAGGTAATTAAAATGAAAAAAGATGACTGAAGTGTCTACATATTAAAAAAATGCATTTAATATAAATGAGTTAGAAGCCCTTCTGAACTAGAAGAGTAAGAATCTCTGAAAATCCACTTCAAAAAGCATGAGAACACTGGCAGAAATTGTCAAAATCAGCTTCTTTCAGTGTTCTGTAAATTAACCAAAGAAAGGTTTTTTGATAACCAAAGAAGTGTCTATTTAATAAGAACTCCTGAATCTTGGTAAGAACAGTGAGCTTTGTGGTGTTTTAATTTGCTCTAGTCCTATTTCCCTCTCCCAGCTCAAAGGCAGCCTTGAAAAATTTATCTTTGCAACCATGGTTGTTGTGAAAATTAAGAATTTAGTAACCACTGGAAGGGGAAGAATAGGTTTGGAGCCCTTCAAAAAGTCCCAGTTCCAGAGAACTGTCATTATGTGACTCGTCTGATATCTCCGTTGGAAAGCTCCATTCTCAGGTCTTGGTTTTATTTGAGCTGACTCAGCTCACTCTACAAAACCAGTGCATTTGCCAAAATAATGAGTGGCAATTCTGTAACATTGCATCATCCTGAGGTAATAACGCAAGGGCCAGCAGCTTTCTCCCTGGGATGGATGTCACTCAGGGGTGTTAGAGACACTTTCAGAGCATGGCTTAGTTGTGTGGTTGCCAGCTTTCCTCTTTGTGGAAAATCAGGGGATTCTGTCAGGAGGAGAAGGGTCGACTGAGGATGAGATGGTTGGATGGATCACCAACTCTATGGACATGAATTTGAGCAAGTTTCTGGAGTTGGCGATGGTCAGGGAAGCCTAGAGTGCTGCAGTCCTCGGGGCTGCAAAGAGTCCGACATGACTGAGCGGACACGACTGAGAGACTGAACTGAATGGACTCTGTTGGGATCATGTGCAGCCTCTGACAAGGCTCCTACTTTTCAGACTGTCCCTCCACCCCAAACCCTGTCCATCACAGCAAGGCTTTCTCCTCAGTTTCCCTTCTTCCCTCGTTCTTCCTCCATTCTATCTAGGTGAGGGTGGGGTGGGTTCTATCTCTCACTGGTTCACTGCCCCCTCAGAGCAGTGTGTCCGTCCGTTTCTCAGTTGTGTCTGACTCTTTGCGACCCCATGGACTGTAGCCTACCAGTCTCCTCTGTCCGTGGGATTTCCCAGGCAAGAATACTGGAGTGGGTTGCCATTTCCTTCTCCAGGGGATCTTCTCGACCCAGGGATGAAACCCTAGTCTCTTGAGTCTCCTGCATTGGCAGGCAGGTTCTTTACCACTAGCGCCACCTAGGGAGCAGTAGAGGTCTAAATAGCATCAGCGGGGCTCACCTTCCTTAACATAATGCATTTGGACCAACGAGCTAAGGAAATATGAACATTTTGAGGTCACATTTTTTCAACCTTGACACCACTGACATTTTGATAATTCTTTGCTGTGAGGGGCTATCCTGTGCACTGCAGGATGTTTAGAAGCGCACTGGTCAGTAACACCCCACAAGTGGTGACAATCAAAAATGTCTTCATGGGACCTCCCTGGTAGTCCAGTGGCTGACTCTGTGCTTGTCACTGAAGGGGGCGCGGGCTCCATATCTGCTCAGAGAACTAAGATCTCACATGTTGTGAGGTGTGGCCAAAAAATAAAAAGAAATAAAGTAACAACAAGAATAATAAAATAACTTAAAAAAAAGGAAAAAAACTTCATAAGTCAGGCAGAGAAAGACAAATATCGTATGACATCACTCACACAGAATCTTTAAGAAAATGATTTAAATGAAGTTATTTACAACACAGAAGCAGACTCACAGATTTTGAAAACAAATTTATGGTCACCAAAGGGGAAATGTGGTGAAGAGGATAAATTAAGAGCGCAGGATTAACATACACACACTGCTGCTGCTGCTGCTGCAGCGAAGTCACTCCAGTCATATTGGACTCTGTGCAACCCCATAGATGGCAGCCCACCATACTCCCCCATCCCTGGGATTCTCCAGGCAAGAACACTGGAGTGGGTTGCCATTTCCTTCTCCAATGCATGAAAGTGAAAAGTAAAAGTGAAGTCGCTCATTTGTGTCCAACTCGTAGCGACCCATGGACTGCAGCCCACCAGGCTCCTCCACCTATGGGATTTTCCAGGCAAGAGTACTGGACTGGGTTGCCATTATACACACACTACTGTATATAAAATAGGTAATCAACAAGGGCCTACTGTTTAGCACAGGGAACTCTACTCAATATTCCGTAATAACCTATATGGGAAAAGAATCTGATAAAGAATGAGTATATTTCACAATAAACTGTGGAAAATTCTGAGAGAGATGGGAATACCAGACCACCTGACCTGCCTCTTGAGANGCTGCTCTAATGGACGCTGAGGAAAGCCTCCTTTCCACTCACCTTTGATCCTGAAACATTCTTCTTTACACAGCACTGTTAACCTCATAAATTCATGTGATTCTAGTCGCTAAGTCTTGTCTGACACCTTGCGACCCTACAGACTGTAGTTCAACAGGCTCTTCTCTCTACAGGATTCTCCAGGCAAGAATACTGGAGTGGGTTGTCATTTCCTCCTCCAGGGGATCTTCCGGACCCAGGAATCGAACCTGCGTCTCCTACATTGTCAGGCAGGTTCTTTACCACCTGAGCCACTGGGAAAGCCCTCATGAGCTCACAGACATGCTTAAAAAAAGAAAGTACAGGATTTCTCTGGAAGTTCCATGGTTAAAACTCTGCACTCCCAATGCAGGCAACACAGGTTTGATACCTGATCAGGGAAGACCCCACATGCCACATAGTGCAACCAAAAAAAAAAAAAANTCATTTTTAAAAGCAAGTCTATCATGGAATGGACTTTGGACTTTGAGGGAGAGGGAGAGGAGGGGAAGGTTTGGGAGAATGGCACTGAAACATGTGTGCTATCATGTGGGAAATGAATCATCAGTCTATAAAAAAAAAATAAAGGATTTGCCAATGTAGCTACAAAAAAAAAAAAAAAAAAGTACAACGAGAAAAAAGAAAGTTTTTTAGAAGAGAGGGCTGACCTTTTCTTGGGGTGGGCTGGAGGAAGGTGGTCAGGAGCAAGATGACAGAAGAGCCAGTCTGCAGGATCTGAGGGAAAGATGAATGAATTTGACTACGTGTACACCAAAATTTAAAATTTCTATACCACAAAATAAACCATAAACAAGGAAAAATAAATAACCCACAGACCAAAGATAATATTTCAGAGTACATAACTCACAAAAGATAAAAGTCAAGAATACATGTAGAGTGCCTACTGATTATAAGAGTAAAACCAATTATAAGTTCTAGCAAAAAATAAGCAATTCACAGAAAAGGCAACCCAAATGGCCAATAAATACATGAAAAAATGCTTAGCCACACCTGTAATAGGGCTTCCCAGGTGGCACTGGTGGTAAAGAACCCGCCTGCCAATGCAGGAGACCTAAGAGACGCAGATTCAGTCCCTGGGTCGGGAAGATCTCCTGCAGGAGGGCATGGCAACTCAGGTATTGCCTGGAGAGTGCCATGGACAGAGGAGCCTGGCCGGTGACAGTCTATAGGGTCACAAAGAGTCAGACACCGCTGAGGTGACTTAGCACATGCCTGTAATCAGGGAAATAAAAACTGAAACAGGATATCATTTATGTGCATCAATTTAGCCATCATGCAACTTGGCTTGTCTTCGTTTATTCACTCAGTTAACAAAGAAGCAGCACACACTATTCTAGGCCCTGGAGGTACAGCAGCAATAAAAACAGGCAAAAGTCCCCGCCCAGAGGCAGTTTATAATCTAAGCTTAACGATAGACAAAGAAAATAGGTGAAATACACAGTGTGCTTGTGATAAATGCTAAGGCAAAAATTTAAAAGCGGAGACAAGAGACAGTAAATGTTTATGTAGGTGGGTGGATTTGAATTTTTTAAAACATTTAAAAGGTGGATTCTGAGTAAACATCTGAAGGAATTGGGAGCAATGCAAGTAAGTATCTCAGAGAAGAACTTTTGAAAAAGAGAGTTCTGAGACCTCTCTGATGGTCCAGGGGCTGAGACTTTGTCCTCCCAGTGCAGGGGCCCCACTTTGATCCCTGTTCAGTGAATTAGATCCCACATCCATAAATATGACCCAGCACAGCCAAGTAAATAAATGATATGGAAGAGAGAGCTCAGCATGTACAAAGGCCTTGAGGCAGGAACTTGCCTCGTGTGCTCAAAGAACAGTGAAGACACTGGTGTGACTGGGCTGGTGTGAGCAAGGAAGTCTCGTAGATGAGGTCAGGGGGCAGTGTGGAGGGACACATGTAGAGTCTTGGAAGCAAGCAAAGACTTGGGCTTTAGCTTGAATGAGATGCCATTGAAGGGTCTAAACAGAGGAGCGATAACTCTTAAGTCAGCTTTTCATAAACATTGGTATCAAGTGTTGCCAAGGATATGGAGCCATGGGACCTTGTGTAAAATGTGGGTGGGTATGTAACTGGTATCACAAACTGGAGCAGTCTGAAGATGCTCCTGCCCTACAACTTAGCAGTTCTCCTCCTAGATAAATAAGAAGACATATAGAAGAGGATTATTCTTCATTTGGAGAAGGCACTGGCACCCCACTCCAGTTCTCTTGCCTGGAAAATCCCATGGATGGAGGAGCCTGGTGGGCTGCAGTCCATGGGGTCGCTAAGAGTCGGACATGACTGAGCGACTTCACTTTCACTTTTCACTTTTATGCATTGGAGAAGGACATGGCAACTCACTCCGATGTTCTTGCCTGGAGAATCCCAGGGACGGGGGAGCCTGGTGGGCTGCCGTCTGTGGGGTCGCACAGAGTCGGACACAACTAAAGCGACTTAGCAGCAGCAGCAGCAGCAGCATTCTTCAGTGCCTCCTCATTGCTTGTAATTAGCAGATATTCAGAAATGACCAAAGTAAATATGGTGTGTTCATATACAGAATTCTGTAGGTTTCAGAAACCTATAGATCAAATCTATAAGCATCAACAGGGACACATCTCAGAACAGTATTCGATGAGAAGAAGCATGTGGAGAAGGATATGAGTAGGACTGCAGCATTAGAAAGATTTGAAAAATAAGCATGATGAGTGCGCCAGTGTTTTATCATTCTTTGGGCTTTTCTGTCTGTTAGAAAGATTTGATAATATAAAAATGCACAATGCAAGCTAAGTTGATGTTTCCTCCCACCCCACCCCATAACTGGAGTAGGAATTTGGCAGGCATGAGCAAGAGAGAAGGCAGTGTGGAGCCTCGGGCAGGCCTGGGAGGAGCAGGTGGTGTGTCTCTGGAGGCCATGCCTCCTGTGTGCCTGAGTGCAGCAGAGGCAGTGACTGTGTCTGTCACACATCGCTGCGTCCCCAGCACCAGGGCCCAGAGGAGAGGAGGTAGTTAGTAAATAACGGCTGACAGGGTAGTCTCTGCTTCCTGTCTACGAGTACTCTAGTATTCTGAGCACTTGTGGTCGCCTGCTTCGATGGTCTCAGCCCATCAATAACACATGGTTAGTTTTGTTCATTTGTTCAATAAAGCTTTGGGGGATTTTTAAATTATTGTTACTGGTTGTAAGGGTTTTTTTTTTTCTTTTTTGGTTGGTATTACACTGTTTATGTGCTAGGCATGCAGAATACTGCAGTGAACAGGATCTGATCCTTGGCTGTAACAGAGCGCCCACAGGCGCCCACAGGCTAGTGAGTCAGCGACGCTACTTGGGAAGCTGATGTTGGTGACTCTTTGGAGCTTCCCAGTCAAGTGCTTGTTGTGAATCCTTTCCCACCTTCAGGAACCAACTTGGCCTCAAAAAGTGCTCATCCATTTCTGCCAGTCATCTCCCCCAGCGCAGTAATTTTCTTAATTTTGTGATATGTCAAGGTGCCTACAGTTATCCAAAAGAAAAAAAACCTACAGAATATTATTGAAATTGAAAAATGAGATTCTTAAAATCCATTAAAATCTCTAGATTTATAAACTGTATTTGTTCAAATAGTCCTCTTTCTAGATGGGGAGAAACAAGAGTGGTCATGAAATCAAGGGAAGTGATCAAAGGGACTTCTAAAGCATGGTGTACTCATTCATTCACTTAGTGAAATATTTCATAATCATTAAAAAGAATAAGCTGAATTTTATGGGCTTCCCAGGTGGTGTTAGTGGTAAAGAATCTGCCTCCCAATGCAGAAGACATGAGACATGTGGGTTCAGTCCCTCGGTTGGGAAGATCCCCTGGAGGAGGGCATGACAACCCACTCCAGTATTCTTGCCTGGAGAATTCCGTGGACAGAGGAGCCTGGTGGGCTACAGTTGATAGGGTCGCATAGAGATGGACATAACTGAAGTGACTTATAAATAGCTATAGTAGAATCTCCAGGACATAAGATGAAAATACATATGCATGTTAACATTTCTTTAAAGCACACACACAAATATGCCTTTGCTTTTGTGTATAGAAATCTCTGGCAGGGTTCACCAGAAACTGGTTATGGTGGTGAGTTCTGTGGAAGAGAATGAATAGCTAGGGAGCAGAGAGGAAAGAAGGTTAATTTTCTCTGTATCCCCTTTTGTGTCTTTTGAACAGTACACTATGTGTATATATTACTTTTTCATTAAAAAAAAAAAAGAAAAAAAGAAAGCCTTATATATGCACTCACATACACAGAAACCCATGGTGATTTGTTAGATTAAATGAACTGTTTCCTAAAGCTTGCCCTGCTCTTCTGTTTAGACAGCAAAGGACCTATATAATTTTAATTATTTTTTCCTTTGGCATTAACATTTGATACTTATGTAAAGGAGGTAACCTTTGCTTCCTGTATCCTCCACAGGTTTGTTAAACCTGTGAAGTTTTAACAAAATGTCCATGAATTTTTTTGGATGATCTTCCAACAAGAGACGTATAAACAAATCAGTGTCTTCATTCACCTAATTGGGGAAGGTGTTTTGTTGTCGTGCATTTCAATCCCCACTGTCCTTAAGGCAGCTAATTACTGAGTTGTGTATTTGACCTTTTAAAAAGAAAATTCCCACTTAATAAATACTGATTCCATCTAAACCGCATTTTCCATTGCTTCCGTGAAGCTGGTTCGTCATTTTCTTGTCTGAATTTTCTGGTTTGCTTTGCAGGCCCCTTTTGGATATGTGCCACATTGGTCTTTGCCATAGCAATCAGTGGGAATCTTTCCAACTTCTTAATCCATCTGGGAGAGAAGACATACCACTATGTGCCCGAATTCCGAAAAGGTTGGTGAGTAGTTTGACTTATTTGGAATGCTGTCAGTTGTTAACTGTGAGTTCTTGGACCCCTGTCTTTAGGTCCTGCAGCCCATTTTCCTGTATAAGGGTTCAAAACTAATCATCTGTCCATATAAACCCATATAGTCTTTTAATCTTTTGTTTTGTTAAAATAACCTAAAATGTTCCATTTCAACCATTTTTAAGCGTGCAGTTCAGTGGCATTAAGTATATTCACAATATTGTGAATCTGTGTACTCTTCTGGAAAACTGTAAGGCAAGGCACCATAGCAATCAGAATGTCTCCAAAGAAAAATGTACAAAATAAGTAAAAAGCAGTGTGTAGAAAAAGTCTCCACGGTAGCGTTATTTGTATTATCTAACTGTTAGCAGCAGTAGGGCCTTGTTATTTAAGGCATGATGACTCAGCTAGCTATGTCTGTAGCCATTAATTCTGAAGCACTTAGAACAACATGGAGAACTCATAATCCAAACTTAGGCCAGTGCTGTTAGCAGTTTTGTTAAAGAGAAGCCTGCAGACGGTGAGGGCCGAGAAGGGAGAATGCAGAGGTGAGAGTGTCTTAGTGAAGATGGGCCTGTGGCTGACACTCTTGTTTTAAAGCTTCCTTTCTAGGGACTTTCCCTGGTGGTCCAGTGGTTAGGATACTGTGCTTCCTCTGCTGGGGGCCTGACTTTGATTCCTGGTTGGGGAACTAAGATCCCACAAACTGTGCAGCACAGTCAAAAAACAAAACTTCTTTTCATGTGGCAGTAGTGGATAGCTGGGGGCGAAAAACCGGCTTTCAGGGACTTGCAGATGACAGCCCCCAAGGCAGGAGTGCTTGGCTGTGGAGGAGATTGGCCTTTGCCCTGTTCTCTGTCCTCGCCTTCCCTCACTCTGTCCCTGGCGGCCCTCTCTCCTGTTGAGAAGCTGTGTGAGAGCGTGGGCTCGGGTACCCAGCCTTCGGCTTTTGCCTCCGTCTTTACTCACCAGCTTCTACCTTGTTGGACAAATTATTTCATCTCTTTTGACCTCAGAATCCTTGTCAGTGAAATGGGAGTGAGAATAT
>SJYA01000418.1:839449-976461 GCA_006410615.1 Neotragus moschatus | reverse complement strand
TAGTGGTAAAGAATCTGCCTCCCAATGCAGAAGACATGAGACATGTGGGTTCAGTCCCTCGGTTGGGAAGATCCCCTGGAGGAGGGCATGACAACCCACTCCAGTATTCTTGCCTGGAGAATTCCGTGGACAGAGGAGCCTGGTGGGCTACAGTTGATAGGGTCGCATAGAGATGGACATAACTGAAGTGACTTATAAATAGCTATAGTAGAATCTCCAGGACATAAGATGAAAATACATATGCATGTTAACATTTCTTTAAAGCACACACACAAATATGCCTTTGCTTTTGTGTATAGAAATCTCTGGCAGGGTTCACCAGAAACTGGTTATGGTGGTGAGTTCTGTGGAAGAGAATGAATAGCTAGGGAGCAGAGAGGAAAGAAGGTTAATTTTCTCTGTATCCCCTTTTGTGTCTTTTGAACAGTACACTATGTGTATATATTACTTTTTCATTAAAAAAAAAAAAAGAAAAAAAGAAAGCCTTATATATGCACTCACATACACAGAAACTCATGGTGATTTGTTAGATTAAATGAACTGTTTCCTAAAGCTTGCCCTGCTCTTCTGTTTAGACAGCAAAGGACCTATATAATTTTAATTATTTTTTCCTTTGGCATTAACATTTGATACTTATGTAAAGGAGGTAACCTTTGCTTCCTGTATCCTCCACAGGTTTGTTAAACCTGTGAAGTTTTAACAAAATGTCCATGAATTTTTTTGGATGATCTTCCAACAAGAGACGTATAAACAAATCAGTGTCTTCATTCACCTAATTGGGGAAGGTGTTTTGTTGTTGTGCATTTCAATCCCCACTGTCCTTAAGGCAGCTAATTACTGAGTTGTGTATTTGACCTTTTAAAAAGAAAATTCCCACTTAATAAATACTGATTCCATCTAAACCGCATTTTCCATTGCTTCCGTGAAGCTGGTTCGTCATTTTCTTGTCTGAATTTTCTGGTTTGCTTTGCAGGCCCCTTTTGGATATGTGCCACATTGGTCTTTGCCATAGCAATCAGTGGGAATCTTTCCAACTTCTTAATCCATCTGGGAGAGAAGACATACCACTATGTGCCCGAATTCCGAAAAGGTTGGTGAATAGTTTGACTTATTTGGAATGCTGTTAGTTGTTAACTGTGAGTTCTTGGACCCCTGTCTTTAGGTCCTGCAGCCCATTTTCCTGTATAAGGGTTCAAAACTAATCATCTGTCCATATAAACCCGTATAGTCTTTTAATCTTTTGTTTTGTTAAAATAACCTAAAATGTTCCATTTCAACCATTTTTAAGCGTGCAGTTCAGTGGCATTAAGTATATTCACAATATTGTGAATCTGTGTACTCTTCTGGAAAACTGTAAGGCAAGGCACCATAGCAATCAGAATGTCTCCAAAGAAAAATGTACAAAATAAGTAAAAAGCAGTGTGTAGAAAAAGTCTCCACGGTAGCGTTATTTGTATTATCTAACTGTTAGCAGCAGTAGGGCCTTGTTATTTAAGGCATGATGACTCAGCTAGCTATGTCTGTAGCCATTAATTCTGAAGCACTTAGAACAACATGGAGAACTCATAATCCAAACTTAGGCCAGTGCTGTTAGCAGTTTTGTTAAAGAGAAGCCTGCAGACGGTGAGGGCCGAGAAGGGAGAATGCAGAGGTGAGAGTGTCTTAGTGAAGATGGGCCTGTGGCTGACACTCTTGTTTTAAAGCTTCCTTTCTAGGGACTTTCCCTGGTGGTCCAGTGGTTAGGATACTGTGCTTCCTCTGCTGGGGGCCTGACTTTGATTCCTGGTTGGGGAACTAAGATCCCACAAACTGTGCAGCACAGTCAAAAAACAAAACTTCTTTTCATGTGGCAGTAGTGGATAGCTGGGGGCGAAAAACCGGCTTTCAGGGACTTGCAGATGACAGCCCCCAAGGCAGGAGTGCTTGGCTGTGGAGGAGATTGGCCTTTGCCCTGTTCTCTGTCCTCGCCTTCCCTCACTCTGTCCCTGACGGCCCTCTCTCCTGTTGAGAAGCTGTGTGAGAGCGTGGGCTCGGGTACCCAGCCTTCGGCTTTTGCCTCCGTCTTTACTCACCAGCTTCTACCTTGTTGGACAAATTATTTCATCTCTTTTGACCTCAGAATCCTTGTCAGTGAAATGGGAGTGAGAATATCTATATTATAGGGCCATTGTAAGAATAAAGAAGTGATGTCTCTATAGAGGTTAAAATAGCGCCTTGTACAAAAAGGATTCAGTAGAACGAACTGTTGCCGTATATGTAGGTACACTTACCTGTGTGTCTACGGAATAACGTCTTTACCTGTCTGTGTGTCCGTGTAGCCTTCCTTTCCTCCCCTCCGCTCTCTGTGCCTGTTTGCCCTTCTCTCCTCCATTATGGAGTCAGTCCCAGCTGCATTTGTCAAGTGACCTTGGTTTAAATTGAACTCAATCATTGTTATCCATGAGCTATCAATCTGCCTTCAAGTAGTTCAGTGGTTAAGTCAAGAAAACTAGGTAAATGGATCTTGCCGTAATAAATGGCTTGTGTTAATTTCTGTAGCAGTATATTGACAGAGAAGAGGAGTGAGTCAGCCTGCCTAGGGGTGTGGAAGCTGGGAGGGAAGCGGGGAGGGAAGCGGGGAAGGCAGGGGCGGGGGTCCTTGTCTGCTCTTATTCCTGCTGGACTGGGCATCCCGCTGTCAGGGTGTCTTGGGATATATATGCTAGTGAGGTTGTCATTGACTCAGTCAGTCAGTATTTTTCCATTTTATGTAAAGAGTATAAGTGACACATCCAAGGTTGGATCCTGCTTCCCCACTGATTAATTATTTGACCCTAACCAAACCACTTAGCTCTCTGATCTTATTTCCTCATCTCTAGAGTAATTTTATATGAAATAATGTATTTATATATCAGTTGACAGTATAAAAAGCTTATTCTTGATTGGGCATTTATTATTTATCAGTCAGTGTTCTAAACATACCTGTTTTTACTCATTTAATTCTAATAGTCTTATAAGGTAGTGTACTGTTATTATTCCCATTTTACAGATGAGGATACTGAGGCAGGAAGGTTAAGTAACTCACCACTCATCTATTAATGTAAGTGACAGAGCTGGGCTTCCAAGGTGGTTCAGTGGTAAAGAATCCACCTGCCAGGTAGGAGATCTGGGTTCAATCCCTGGGTTGGGAAGATCCCTTGAAGAAGGAAATGGTAACTCACTCCAGCATTTCTTGCCTGGAATATCCCGCAGATAGATCAGCCTGGCGGGCTACAGGAGTCCATGGGGTGGCAAAGAGCTTAGTGACGAAACAGCAAGCGGCAGAGCTAGGATTAGCGTCTATACATACAGTCTGTAGCTCTGATTGTTATATAGTGTCACCTCTCAGTAAAGCACTCAGTGTAATGCCTGACACCCAGTGGGGTAGTAGCAGCTTCCTGCCTCTTCCTTTCCTTATTCAAGAAAAAGGCAGTAGATCAGCAAAATTGCATTTGACTTAATGGCAGAGTTACTTATATGAAGAAACTACTCTGGGAGCTGGAGGATGTTTTGGACAACCGCATGTCTTACCCAGAGCCTGGCCATAGTTGCTAGGAGTGCTTTAGTTCTTGCCAAGAGCATTTGACGGGCTACCTGCTGATTTTCATGTGGGAAGGGCTGGCGTTGTGGATTGAGCCACAGTTATGATCCTCCACTCCAGAAGAGTGTAACCGAACCCTCTAGCACATGCTGCTGCTGGGACGGAGGAGGGATGGACAGTAAGTAATGCAGTGAACACTGCTTCTCTGAGGAGTCACTCAGTAGCGTTTCCACCACAGAGACAAGAATTATTTAAAGAGTGGAGCTGGAGAATATTTTAAGCAATTCATCAATGAGCCGAAACTCCCTGTTTCAGAGACAGAAGGAACTTTAAATAGCACACAGAAAAAGTTAATCTGTTCCCAGGGTATTTTCATAAATTTGCTAAAGAAATCAGTGTCAGCTTTTGTTATATTAGGGAAGAGGATGTGTTCTTCCAAGGGGATAGTTGACTTTTATTTGATTGGAATGCTCCGTGTATTTAAATACTTGTAGTATGGTCCTCGGAAGTCTTTCAGTACATAATTCAGTCCTTTAATACTATTAGTTGTTAGTTATAAAGTGAATTATAGAAGCCACAGGAGAGACTACTAGTCATCATCACAAAGACAAAGGCTGAAGGAACATGGATTCGGCACCTTTATCCAGCATCTGCTGCTTATCGGGTACCTTGCCAGGCTCAGGGACCGAAACCAGTAAGACATCATCCCCTGACCCAGTGAGGCAGATGGACACCCCTGCAGGAAGTGAGTCCAGTGGGTCCCAGAAGTACCGCGACTGTGGAATTGCAGCTTGTGTCTTCTCGCCCTCAGTGTCCATCGCAGCCACAATCATCTATGCCTACGCCTGGCTGGTTCCTCTCGCACTCTGGGGTTTCCTTGTGTGGAGAAACAGTAAAGTTATGAACATCGTTTCCTATTCATTTTTGGAGATTGTATGCGTCTATGGATATTCACTCTTCATTTATATCCCCACGGCAGTAAGTACCCCACTTACTCTGAGTGAGGCCACAGTTACTTAGCTGGCACCATTATTTCTAACCTAACACCGATGTGCATCTGAAAAAATAACCCCAGAACTTAGACATTTTGTGGGAATGGGGGCTGGGAAGCCTAGTTCCTCCCGTGCGTCTTGGGCCCTTCATTAGGGAAGCGCTCCCCTCGGTCTGCACCAGGTGGAATTTCTCTGGGCTGTGCTGGGAAGCCCGAGTGGCAGCAAGGGCTCCTCTGCCGATGGGCTCCCAGGCCGCTATGAGCGCGTGTGCCTGGAGTGAACAGATGCCACTCTGAACAAACCCTCCCCGCCCTCCTTTTCTTTCAGATACTGTGGATCATCCCCCAGAAAGCGCTCCGCTGGGTTCTCGTTATGATTGCCCTGGGCATCTCGGGCTCTGTCTTGGCAATGACCTTTTGGCCAGCTGTTCGTGAGGACAACCGCCGCATCGCCTTGGCCACAATTGTGACGATTGTGTTGCTTCACATGCTGCTTTCTGTGGGCTGCTTGGTACGGTCTCATTCCGATGCTCTTCTGGTGTGCTTTAGATGCCATGCTAAGACTTCAAACTGTTAGACACCATGGTTCTTTAAAAGCTGGCTCCCTGGAATAAATATTGTTTTAAATAGACTCTGCTGGATGAGAAAAAGTAGTCATGAGAATTTGGTTGTAATCTCTGACTTCACCTAATTTCTTTTGTTTTCTGACTTTACCTGATTTCTGAAGTTTGACTGAGATTTGGTGTCTGGCTAGAGGAAGTAGGGATGAATGATTGTCTTCACGTAAGGCTGGGGAGCGGGGGTCTGAGAGTTCCACCTCTGGATGCCTTTGCTGGGTTTTTGCACATACTCAGATGGAGAACTTGAGAATGAAGTCAAGATAGAAAAGAGAAGTTATCTTTAAGATGAACAACATTTAAAACAATGTTTAAGTTAATGTGTTTGGGTATCTTTTTAGAGCGTGTACTTTTTGAGTCGACACACCCCGGTTAAAGATCAGCTCTATCACTCACCAGCTGTGTAAACTTGGGCAGGGAACCTGACTTCTCTGGATCTCTTAATCTGTAACATGGGTATAATAGTTCTTGCCACAGAAAATTGCTTTCAGGATAAAATAATACAGATAAAGCACTTAACCTAGAACTTGTCCCATAAATGCCCATAAATTAGGTCCATTTCCTTTGATCCTAAGGAGATATGGTTTTTTAACTTCTGTACACACTTTGTACGAAATTTGCTGCCAGTAGCCTTAACCAGGCCTGGCATAGGTTTTTTAAAAATTTTGAGTCCAAAAATGTTAAGATTGTTGATGCCCATAGGAAGATGTCCACGTAGCACATGGTCAGACTGTTGGTCAGGCTTTGCAACAGGGTATATCTTTGGCAACATTTGATCTTTAATATTTTCTCTAGACAATCATAGTCTCATTGAGTGCTTTAATAAGATCCCAATACTTTATCATTCAGCAAGTCTGATAGAAAGTGCCAAGTTCTGAAACACAGGGTTGGTCGACATGCATTTTACATGTGCCGAAGCTTTAACCCCTTGAGGCAGAGACTCGCAGCAGAGTGACACTCCTCATATTTGGTACTTGGAACCTCTGCACTGATTGATGCTTCCAAATGCTGTGACCCTCCTGTCTGCTGAGGAAGAATGCGCTTTTCATTGAAACTGACTCTCTTGATGTAACACCTCTCCCTGGCATCTTCCCATTTCTGTTTTGAATTTTGTGTGTGTGTTACGTTCCTTGTTAAGAAGTTGGTGAAGGAAAGGAGGCGGGAGAAAGGTATTGCCATGTTCAGTTCTGTAAAGAATAGAGCGGAGCAAGGCAGACAGGGCTGCAGAGCAGGCAAGTAGTGTCGTTAGCACATTTAATTTGGTACCTGCGGCCAGGATCTTCTACCTCCTGGGCCTACTACTCCCTCTTGGGGTAAATGACACTGAAGTTAGGGTTTACCTACCTGTCTTACTACTCAGCAGTTTTCTAAAAGAGAGCATCATAACCAAGTAGAAAGAACATAGACTGGGATATCCTTGGCGTTGAGTGCCTGGGCTTCCTTTTCTGTCAGGGAGATTTATGTTTCATGGGCTTTAGTGAGACTCAATGAAATGGCTGTGAAAACCCTTCACATACTGTGATGGCTTTTTCAGATGTAAAGAAGTTATTAAAAGAGGCCTGGGTTATCAGAAATTGCCAGGGCTGCTCTGTGGCCTGTTCTGCCGAGTCCCCCAGGAAGAGTGGTCCCAGGTCACAAAAAAGGGCAGTGCCCTTTCATTGATGCCTCTCCCTGGTGGGTTCCCATCTTTCTCCTGAACTTCTTACCCATCGCATACACAGACACACAGACACACAGACACACACACACACACACACACACACACACACCCTGGCTGAGAAGTTGGAGGAGAGAAGGAGGCAAGAGAAAAGGCATTGCCCTGTCCAGTTCCGAGGGTTCTGAGAAATGGGGCAGGTTGGACGGTGGAGCAGGCAGCTAACCGCAGGTACAGGACTTCTTGGAGGGGAGGCACAGTTTTCTCTCCTCGAGGAAGCCACCTTGCTTGGGCTTCTGTTGTCCACCCTGGAGACGGCCTCCTCCGTTCTCTTCTGGGGGAGATGCACAATGCAGGAGGGTGGAGGCAGATATTAGGAGACAGGTTTTAGTCTTAGCTCCATCACTCCTTGCTTTTTTGCTTATTCGCCCCTCTGGACCCTGCCTCCTCAATTAGAAGAAGTAAAGACATGGTAACATTTTTGCTGTTGTAAAGGTGAATGATGCACTCAATTATCATCATGTATGGGAGAAAAAGTATCAGGGGAGTTATTTAGCCGAGGGGCACTGGCTGAACTGGACCGCTTGGCCTTCTGCTCTCCAACAGGAAACGTGAATTGGCGTGTTTGCCTCAGTGCAGTGAGGTATATGACAGCCCTACACCTGCCGAGGGCTCCTTGGCGCTTGTACCTGTACATGGTCTAAGTTGATCCTGGAATACACCTGGCAGGGATGACTAAGGAAGCACTAGAGTAGAGGGTGCATTCTTGGCTGGTATGTTCCGAGATGCCCAAACCTATGTTTGGCTTCTCTGCAGGCTACCATCTGTCGGGTCGCAGAGTCAGACATGACTGAAGTCACTGAGCGTGTGTGCAAGCCTACATTTGGGGTGGTTACAGCTACAGATAGAATGTCTGTGCCCTGTTGTTTGTGAAGTTAATTAGGGATTATTTTTACAGTCTTTCATTCTACGGATAAGACTTGTCCGAAGTCACAGTGTGAGTTCCTAGCACAGCCAGGTTTAGAACCTGGGCTTCCCGGCTTGTTCTGTCTGGTGAGGGTTTCCTCCAGGAGCCTGGAAGAGAGTTGCTGTTCTTGCATCCTGGGGGCATCTTGGCCCAGAGCACGTGCAAGACAACTGGAGGGACCAAACGCGAGCAGCGTGGCCTGGCCTCTGTTCGGGTTACTGCCATTCTTCTCCTTCTTCAGAAAACAGAGCTGCTGGAAGGGGGCTTGGGGAGGAAGGCTTCCAGAACTAATAGCATTTCTCCAGGGACGTGACAAACTAGAGGGAGTCTGCAGCTAGAAACTTTTTGAAATGGACTGTTGAAGCGCTAACTTGAAATAGAAAGTGCCTTGGGGAAACTCCAGTGCGGTGTATTGGCGCCCCCTTCTGGCTGATAGGGGTAGAGCTGGTGAGATGGATCTTAGTGATTTTTCTCTTTTTCACCTTCCTGAAGTCCGTGCTCCAGGCAGCAATGAAGCGCAGGCAGTGGTCACGGATTTATTAATGCGTTCACTTGTCCTTCAAACAACCCTCATTCAAGGCTATGAGACTGGTATTTTCCTGGGCTCACATTAGGCTTCTCAGACACCAAAACAGGTGGGAAGATCCTCGTTAATGTTTTCCAGTCTTCCACCTCCTTCTGATTTTTGACAGTTAAATTGTAGATGGTGAGTGGAAGCACTTTCAAACCTTTCATTTCCGGGCTGAAGAATTAAGAGGTAAAGGCTACCTAGCACTTTCTTTGAAAGGTCTTTAGAGGGAGCCGACTGGTTTAGCAGCAGCCTGTCTTGGTTCAGTTCATTAAGTACTGATTGTCTGCACAGTGTACCAGGCCCTACATGAGTGGCTGGTGATGTGGAGACAAGAAGGATATGGTCTTTGGAGGAGAGACTGTGGTGATTAACAACATGAGCCTTGCAGTTGGAAAGATGGACTGTTGCGTCCTGCCTGCATCTCTTGCTGCCATGTGTGCCCAATCAAATGACAGCCTCCCTGAGCCTCAGTTTCTTCATCTGTCAGATGGGAGTAATGAGAACAACCTCACCAGGCTGTTAGGAAGATTGAGTCATAGGTAGCAAGTGCTTAATAAATGGTAGCAAAAATTTAGAAGGCATGCAGTCGAGTATAAGACAGAAATAGAGACAGTTCAGTGATGATCAGAGCGGTGGGGGAAGGTAGGGACCACGAGGGCCCAGAAGAGCTCTTAGCGTGGCGTCTAGGACATTGACCTGGACCATTATTTTTTAACTCTCCTCCTGGGTCTCCTTTTCCTGCAGGCCTACTTTTTTGATGCACCAGAGATGGACCATCTCCTAACAAGCACAGTTGCTCCAAACCAAACAGTTGTAGCAGCCAAGTCCAGCTAAAGAGGAAAGCAAGAAACTATCTTTCATCTTCTCGCTGTAAGGTACAGTAACAATGGGCAGGGACGTCAGTCCTGTTGCTAACATCAAACCTCAAGAGGCCTGGACCCTTTT
Source organism: Neotragus moschatus (assembly GCA_006410615.1). Classification (NCBI taxonomy): domain Eukaryota; kingdom Metazoa; phylum Chordata; class Mammalia; order Artiodactyla; family Bovidae; genus Neotragus; species Neotragus moschatus. The sequence goes on along the minus strand of SJYA01000418.1, from coordinate 967,157 downwards.
ACCCATCAGCACGATCCAGTGTGGTGTGCGTGCACACGCGTGTCCATGTGTATGTCCCTCTCGCTGAGGCTTCAGTGGGAAAGTCTACTCATCTGGCTTTATCCATTTGGGAAACTTGACTGAGCGACTAACACTTCACTTTCACTCATCTGTCTTTATCCGTTTGGGAAACATGAGCTCCTAGATTCTTCTGTAAGAGGAGTTCCTGCTTTTTGGCTCCGCATCTTCTCTGCTCCCTGTCCCTCCCCAGCAGCGCAATACAGATCATTTCCGTTTGATTACAGTGTGATGGTCCTCCCCAGTTTCTCTGTGACTGGTCAGGCTGGCCTCAGACCCTGAGTATGACCTCTCTTTAATTATTCATGCAGTTCTCTGAAGGTTACCAGTTCTCATGCCTGGTTTGTTTTCGGGCTTCTTTGATGATTCCGCTGTCGGTGGTTAGCCTAGGGAGTCAGAGTACAGGAAGAAGGCCCTGGTCCTCCTCGGCTGGTCTCTCGCCTCCCCGTCCCAGTCCTCAGTACGCCGAGCCTGCAGCCTTGCTGAATTGCTGCCGCCACCGGCACGCATCCTGCCCTTGCACTAGCCGACCTCGTCATCTGAGGTGCTCCTTCCCTTCCGGCAGTCATTGCTTACCTTGTGATCCCATTACGTTCTCTAGTATATGTCACTTTTTAAAAATATTTTTTTGGACCATTTTTAAAGTCTTTATTGAATTTGTTATAATATTGCTTCTGTTCTGGATTTTTGGCCACAAGGCATGTGGAATCTTAGTTCCCCGACCAGGGATCAAACCTGCACCACCTGCATTTTGAAGGTGAAATCTTTTTTTGTTTTAACTGGAGTAAAGTTGCTTTACAGTGTTGTGTTAATTTCTGCCATGCAGCAACGTGGATCAGCTATACATATACATATATCCCCTCCTTTTGGAGTCTGTCTGCCACAGGCACATACCTGCAGTGATAGGTGTATATTTGAAGCATTTACAAAGACTGTTGTCAATCCATGTAGTAACTATTAAAGCTTAATTTCTTATTTTTTGATGAAAGAGAAATATTCATAGACGTTCTAATATTTTCCTTCCACTACCTCAGTGGGTTGTTTTTCGGAGCCCACTGCCTTAGAAGGAGCACGTGGTAGCTTGTTTGCATGACTGTTTAATTGTCTGCATGCTTGTCCAGCTCATCCTGCAGATGGACCCCTATAACTGTTAGCAGAGAAAGCCTTGGCAGGATCTGAGGTCCAGGGGAAGGGACTCTTGTTTCACTCCCACTCCCAGGTCTTGGCTTAATGCCCACCTGGCACAGACAGAGCAAGTGCTTCATTACTGTTGAGTAGATGGCAGTGACTTTGTAGGATTCAGCAAGAGTCAGGATATGGGCTTTTACCCAGAGATGTCTTGGCTTGCTGAGTCCTGGATCACCATTTACACTCTCACTTGAAGTTTATTTGAGGCACTGGAGACCTAGAAAATCAGCTACAGTCTGCCTCAAGGCACCTTGGTCCATGGGTAAAACAGCTCATCAGATAAGGACCAGGCGGTGGGCCAGGCTATGTGAGAAGTGCCGTGGCCAAGCTGTTAGTTGGTGGGCACTGTGGGAGCACAGAAACACTGACTCACTTGGCCTGGGGGAAGACTTCACAGAGAGGGTCTTGCTTGAGCAGAAGCAATATTGATGGCCTGTTTTTCTGAAAAGAGCAGTCGGTTTCCTGTGGTTTTTGGGAGAGTGAAGATGCAGGCCATTCACTGAGACACTGAGATGTGCTGTGGACTCACATCACCTTGAGCAAGAAAACCAGAGCTCAGCTGCAGAGGGACAGAGGTGGAGGACACATAGCTGTCTGGCTGTCTGCCTTGCCTCGGAACACCTGACATCAGCCTGGAGAGGGACTCTTGCAGCTGCTCCTGGGCGGGGACTTCAGTTCTTTCCATACAGTTTGGTTATCTCCAGACCAAGTGTCCCAGGTGCTGTCAACCTTAAGAGAGTCAGAAGCTGGCATCTGGGAAGAGCCTAGCCCTCAGGGCCCTTGCTGACCTCCCATCCCGATTTTCACAGGTTCGGCGTCTCCGGGCTTTACTCACATCTATAAACTTGGGTGTCGGTGTTTCCGTATGGGTGTCCTGTCTCTAATCACCTCTGCAGTCCTCTGCTCTACCAGCTGACCTATCGAAGGGTGCTGGTGTCAAGTCTAAATGAGACAGTGACAAAGAGTTTCTTTGGAGCCTCCCTGGCAGAAGCATCAGTTGCTTTGTCAATGAGAAGGGCTGCCCAGAGCCCTAAGCCCTGCAGATTTATGAGCTGACTGTGCCTCCCACTGTAATCTCTGGACTCCCAGCTTTCAGGAAAAGGAATGACTTTTTATCTTGCAGATAACCTGCCTCATGTAAATCTGTGGATCAGAGGGCTTAGCCTGAAAGGAATTGCTGGGAGAGCATTAACCCCTTCTCTCCCTGGAACCTCAGGATCACAGAGGAGCCTCTGATTACTTGTAATCAGGGATGCTACCCCTACATAAGTCACTGGGATATTTTAAAGAACATTTTGCTTTCTTGTTTCCTTCCTTACTTACTTTGTTCTTTCCTTCCTCTTTTATATATATTTATCAGGTGGCTCAGACGGTAAAGAATCCGCCTGCAATGCAGGAGACCTGGGCTCAATCCCTGGGTTAGGAAGATCCCCTGGAGGAGGGCATGGCAACCCACTCCAGTAATTTTGCCCGGAGAATCCTCGTGGACAGGGGAGCCTGGCGGGCTATAGTCCATGGGGTCACAAAGAGTTGGACATGACTGAGTGACTAAGCACAGCACATCTCCTTAGAGCCAGTGCCATTTCTTCTCTGAGCCAGGACCCTGGTGGACTTAGGGAATCTTTCTTTGGCTTGAGGGATGGAGTGTCTGAAGGACCGTATCCGGACTGGGACTGCCTTCCCAGGGGCAATGACAAGTGATTCTATCCAGAGGAGGGTGACTGGCATATAATTATACTGCTGTGTGATATGGGCTTTATTAAGAGAGGAGCAGAGGGCTTCAGGAAACTCCTTTGTAATTAAAACCCTCCTGATTTGATACCCAGGGTTTATATGCAATTATCCTTTCATTCACTCATGTCACGAGTTCATTTCATAAGCCAAAACTTCAAATATTTTTACATCCGTTCTTTTATTCTGAAATCAGCTTTAACTCAGTGCTATAATCCCCTTTAACACAGCATCCAGACTGCATGATTTCACAGCATAGCTAACACTGTTTTTTACAGCCCCTTTTTCTTTTCCACACCACGTCTGCAGTCTCCCTTCCCAGAGAACCCATCTTCAATGCCTGGGCTATTGCTTTCTCAGTTTTCTTCTTTGTTCCCTTTCTTTGAGGAAAATTGGAAGAACCTGCAATGGCAAGTGGGTTAACACAATAACTTTTTATTCTTTTATTTGATTTATTTAGTGGAAAATGTGTTGTTGTTCCGTCACTAAGTTGTGTCTGACTCTTCATGACCCCATGGACTGTAGCACTTCAGGCTTCTCTGTCCTCCACTGTCTCCCATAGTTTGTTCAAATTCATGTCCNTGGCGTGCTGCGATTCATGGGGTCACAGAGTCGGACACGACTGAGACTGGACTGAACTGAACTGAAGCATTGAACAGTGCTTGCCAGGGCTTTCCTAGTGGTCCAGTGGCTAGGACTCCGTGCTCTCAGTGCAAGGGGCCCAAGTTCAATAATATCTGGTCAAGGAACTAGATCCCACATGCCTCAACTAAGGGTGAGCATGCTGCAACTGAAGATCTCATGTGCTGTGACTAAGACTCGGTGCAGCCAAGTAAATAAATATTAAAAAAGAAAAGAACATGTTTACTTATTACCTATTTTGACATTCACATTCTGGAAAATTCTTTTAGAGCCCTTTGAGCGCCTCTTCCAGGTGGCATTACTTCCTGGCTAGAGTTCATGAAAGGGAGAAACCAGTAACACCTCAAAGACACTTTTTTTATACTTTGTATTCAAAATGCATACCATCCACACCTAATTTCTGCCAGGTCAGGATTCCTGATTGCCCTCTGTTTCTGTTGTCCTTGTTAGCACCAGAGTTCCCTGTGTATTTGTGTGTTGTGTCATGTGTCTGCGAGACAACTGCAAAGATGCATTTGGAGTTAAAAGGCTGATAATGCAGGTAATCTCCTTGGATTGTAAGGAGACCAAACCAGTCAATCTTAAAGGAAATCAACCCTGAATATTCATTGGAAGGACTGATACTGTAGCTGAAGCTCCAGTACTTTGGCCACCTGATATGAAGAGCCAACTCACTGGAAAAGACCCTGATGCTGGGAAAGATTGAAGGCAGGAGGAAGAGGGGGTGACAGAGGATGAGGATGGTTGGATGGCATCACTGACTCAATGGGCATGAATTTGGGCAAACTCTGGGAAATGGTGATGGACAGGGAAGCCTGACGTGCTGTAGTCCATGGAGTAGCTAAGAGCTGGACATGACTGAGCAACTGAGAGCAACACAGAGATAAAGGAAGCTGCGCACAAATTCAGGCTACCATTTAGCTGATTAAGGTCACCTTGGCAAACCTCCTATCAAATGCTGAATGTCACCCCCATTACCTTATTCAACAAATATACATATATTATGCACCTACTGTGTGCTGATCACCTTTCTAGGTACTGGGGCAGTGAACAAAACAGACAAGGTCCCTGGTCCTGTGGATCACTGGATCCAAGGCCCAGTGATCCCTACTCAGGGGTCACCAGCCTCAGCCTCACCAAGACAGCCATTCCTCCTGAACCGCTCAAGCTGTGAGAAGGGCCTCTTCGGTTTTCACTGGTTGGTCCTAGTGCTAACCCTGGGCTCTCAAATCAAGTCGAAGCTTCTTTCCCTTTGATAACTTCAGATGTTTGAAAGCTGCTATTCTGCACCCCCTGAGTTTTCTCCAGCTAAATATTTCTTTTGTCTTCAAGTACTCTTCAGAGAACTTGGCCTTCATACTCTCCAGTCACCCTCTGAACTGGTGCCCTGGCTCACTCTTTCTTGAGTACTTAACTTCTGGTGCCCAAGGCAGTGATTCTTACTCATGTGGATCCTGTGAATTCCCCTGTACAAGCCATCTGTCACCTCCTTGCTCTCTCTCACCAAAAGTGACAGGATTTTTCTTATTGAAGACCAGAGCATGTTGTAAAATAATATTTATATATATTATATATGTCGGTTTCTGTCCCAGTTCCTGACAAAAACCCCTAAATTAGCCCTTGTGAATAGGGGTACTAGGAGAATCTGTCCTGATGTTTGGTCTTTGGCATCAGTTCCTGACAGAGAGCCCCTGAGACCCTTGTTTCTTGAGCTATAGCAGTATCTGACAGAACTCCTAAATCTCTTGGAATTTCCTGGGTAGTGCAGCATTTTTGGTTCTAATTAGGAGACTTGGGGGCCCCTGGATGGTGCTGGTCACAAGAAAGCAAGCTGTGATCAGAAGCCTGGAGCTTTCATCCCTAACCCCCATTCTCCACAGAGAGGAGAAGGACAAGAAACAGAGTTACTAATCAATCATTGACTATCAATCCATGTCAATCTTCATCTATGCATGAAGACTCCATAAAAATACCCAAAGAACTGGGTGTGGAGAGTTTCTGGTTTGGTGAATACATCCATGTGCTGGGAGGGTGGTATGCCCCCAAATCCAGGTGGACACAAGCTCCTGCACCTGGGACCCTTCTAGATCTCACCCTATGTGTCTCTTTATCTGGCCGTTCATTTGCATCCTTTAAAATAGCCAACAATAGTAAGTTAACTGTTTTCCTGGGTTTTGTGAGCAAATTATCAACCCCAAGGAGGGGATTGTGCGAACCTCCAATTTGTAAGCTGAGTCAGGCAGAAGTCATGGGTGAAGAGGCCTATCCCAAGGCCACAGGTGCAAGGCCTTCCATCAAGGCCTGAGAAGGGGAGCCCAGAACCAAGGTCACCTCCGAAATTGACTGAGCTCCTTCATAACTGTTGCCAAAAGTCCCCTGATCATCACCAGCAAGTTTCCTGATCTAATGTGTGTGCATAGCCACTCTGTCATGTCCAACTCTGCAACCCATGGACTGTAGCCCACCAGCCTTCTCTGTCCTTGGAATTTTCCAGGCAAGAATACTGGAGTGGGTTGCCATTTCCTGCTCCGGGGAATCTTCTCGACCCAGTGATCAAACCTGAGTCTTGTGTCTCCTGCTTTGGCAAGTGGATTCTTTACCATTGTGCCACCTGGGAAGCTCCATATTATTTAAAAATGCCCAGCCTAGTACTCACTCTATAGCACCCTAACCAATCACCTATTGCTAACCTTCCAGCAGGAATTTTCTTTGTCTTGAGGCTATAAAAATTGGCTACTAACCCACAAAAAGTATCGGCTCTCCCTTGAGCCAGCATGGTGTTCTAATAGTGTCTGGTCAACTTTCCCTGGTCTCAGGAGGTTGGCCCTCTGTGCTTTCAGTGCCCACATCATCTCTGCTGTTTGTTCTTAATAAACTTACTCTCTTCTGAAATGCTCTGTGTCTGGAAATTCTTCTCCAGTCTGCCCTCAGACTGCCACAACAGTGGGTAACCTGGGGACCCACTGCTTGCAATTAGCATTAAGATCCTTAACCTGTAGATCTGCACTAACTCCAGGCAATTAATGTAAAAATTGTTTAATGTGGAAAACCCACACATCTGGTCACAGAAGTGTGGTAAGTGTTCAAGTAAAGAAAAACTGAGTTTTTTTCCAGACACATATAAATATCCGATTTTGATGGGCAAATTAGTTACTACTAAGTATTTTTAAGTATGATATGACTTAAATACATTTTTCCAAAAATATGTTTAGAGATTCATTATACAGTGGTCAGAATTTAATTTTTAAGTAAGGATTTTAGACATAACCAGCATCATAAACTAGCACCATCATCTTATGAAAGAGAGGACATTATAATATCAAAGGATCTGGAAGGGCATAGTCTCAGTACTAAAAACTTGAATAAATTTCCTTTATGAAAAACCGACTACATTGTTTATTCTTTCTCACCTACCAAGTACCAGTGAAAACTTCATGAACCAACCAGCATCACCCTTTAGGAAGCCACTGCCCTTGGGACTCCCATGTAGCCCTTAAGAATTGCATTCAGCTGTAAAAGAACCCAGAAAAACAGTGGCTTAAACAAATTAGCAGTTTTATTTTTCTCATGTAAATAGAAGTAGGAGATATGGCTGCTCCATGAGGCCATCGTGGACTCTGCCTTCTATCTTCTTTTGTTTAGCAAGCTTTAGCATGAATGTATTATCATCTTATCCCAATATGCCTGCTTCCTTTTCCAGCAAAGTGGAGGAAGTGAGGAGTCCAGCTCTAAGCCTAAAACCTATGTGTTGTATTTCAGACCCAGCAATTATTAATTCAAAACTTTACCCACAGCTTCATGGGAAGATACAGAGCCTGTGCACTGCACCCTCTGAGAGGATCTGCAGTCAAGGGCTCTGGCCTCACTCTACCATCACCCCAGCCTTAGCCCAGGCTTCTTCTGGGGACAGGGGGACCTAGCCATAGCCTTTCTTAGGTGCCTCTGCAGAGATCAACTTACTGGCTGTGGGGTGGTGGGGGGTGGGTAGGGGGCAAGTGTGGGGCCTTGAAATGTTTTCTCCACTCTAAGTGTGTAGTACTTTTCCACTCTCAGCCCTTCTCTGCTCCCTTCTCCTTGCCTCCAGGTGTGCAGAAAGGCAGGAGCCTTTTGTTTAGGGATCCTTCCGCGTGAGACAATCCTGATTATCTGTACTAATCCATCTGACTCTTGCCTGGCACTGTGCCAGAGATAAAAATGGAGCATTTGGGGAGCCAGCACTTTCTCCTGTTTAGTCTCTTGCTTATACTGTCACAGTAAAAGAGTCACTCATTGACCATTAGTTTCATTTTTACTACTTTACACAGATACTTGGCAGCTCAGCTCTTTGCAGCTCAGCTCAGCTTTTGACAGGTGAAAAGAAGGGAAAGGGCAAAAGGGGTTGGTTGGCCAGTTGAGTTGACCTGACTTTTGGTGAGCTTTCTCCAAAGTCCCACTGCTGTCTTATGCTTGTATCTTATTGGTCAGAACTGGATTACATGGTCATCCCTAGCTGCAAGGGAGGCTGGGAAGTGCTTCTTAGCTGGGCACACTGCCACCCTAAGTGAAACCAGAATGAGTTTTAGATTGATAACTATTACATCTCAGAATCTTCTACTTTTAGAAAAGATCATGGATGGTGGTTTGCCCATTGTCTGTCTGATTTCACTGGTTGGCATTGTGTAAAGAATTGAGAGAAAAGAATTCTGGAAAGATGGCAGTGGCATTTAAAAAATCTCCCTGAATTCCCTCCTTAAAAACAAAGCAAAACAAACAAAAAATAGAGCAACTGGGATAGCAAAACCAAAAACTTTTATGGACATCTGTAACAAAACTGGGAAACAAGATAGCACCACAAACCCCAAAATTCGTGTAGGTGGAAACTGCTGATGGGTCAAAGACTTGCATGATATCAGCATATTTGTGGAGAGAAGGAGAGGGAACCAAGAGTGTCTGAGAAAGCTGAAAATAAAGAGAACCCCAAAATAGTCAACAGGTACTCCCTGGAAAGTACAAAGGACCAGTAGAATAACAGCAGCTAGAACTGGGGGAGAGAGGTTATACAACGCAGTTTGCGGCTGATGAGTAGAAGGGGTCCAAAGTAAGGACTGAAGAAGCTGGAGCAGCCCAGGTGCTGTGAACCCTCAAAACCAGCCAAAGTGTCTTTCCAGGATACCAGACTAGAAACTGCAGGGAACAGACTACAAATAGGGTAGGCCAGGGATATTTGGGACAAAGGAAAGGGAAGGCCAAGTGAATAGGGGAGAGGAACAGGGCCAGAAGATCTTAGAAAGTATGAAGCCACTCATTTGAACACTTCATGGTCACATAGACAAGGAAACTGTAGAGCCTTGAATTTAGCAAAGCTATCCTAACTCACTGCTGCTGCAGCTGCTGCTGCTAAGTCGCTTCAGTCGTGTCCGACTCTATGCGACCCCACAGACGGCAGCCCACCAGGCTCCCCCATCCCTGGGATTCTCCAGGCAAGAACACTGGAGTGGGCTGCCATTTCCTTCTCCAGTGCGTGAAAGTGAAAAGTGAAGTGAAGTCACTTAGTCGTGTCCGACTCTTAGCGACCCCATGGACTGCAGCCTACCAGGCTCCTCCATCCATAGGATTTTCCAGGCAAGAGTACTGGGGTGGGTTGCCATTGCCTTCTCCACTCCTCCCTGCTAAATATGCAGGAAAATTAACTTCATATAAAAAAGGAACAACAGAGAGACTGCAGTCAAATCTCATAATGAAGTTTTAAGAAAAATGAGAACATGGAGCAGAAAAACATCCATAATGAAATGAAAGCATTCCAGAAAGACATGCCCACAAAACCAGATAAAAATTGTAATTTCAAAATGAGCAAAGGTAAATTAAGGAAATAGTACAAGATATGAAAGACAAGCACAAGTCAGAAATAGAAAGCAAAAATTAGGTATTCAAACTCAGTAAAGAATTGGAAATAAAAGGGAAAACTCATTTCACAAATGAAGACTGAACTAGAAGGAATATAAGACTAACATAGTTTTTGCACAATAGATAATGCCTTAAGGGAGTAAAAAGTGGAAAGAAGAAAAAATTTAAATTGCAGAATGAATAAGAGAAATCTTAGAATTCAGAGTCGCAAGAAGTCACAAAGGTTGCAGAGTCGGACACGACTGAACTGAACTGAGAATTCAAGAGAAAATGACAAATAAAGAAGATAGGCAGACTTACTATCTAAATTTGTAGTATACATGCCCATGTAGGGACAGAAATAATGGGGCAGTGGAGGAGAAAAAGTATATTTTTAAAAAGTTATATAAAAAACACTTCCCTAAAAACAGACTCAAGACTGTGAGGGCAGATCAACACTGAGACATAGTAAAATTGGTGGATTTTTTTTAAAGAAAAAAATACTTGGGGCATCCAGGCTAAAAGACAAATTCACTCATAAGGGAAAGAAAATCAGGTTGTGATCAGACTTGACAACAGCGCTTTATGTCAGGAGACTATGGAGTAACAATATGTCTAAGATACCTGAAGAAAGGAAGGGTGACCTAAGGATTTTACATTCGGCAAAACTGACTTTCAGGTATGAAGGCCAAAGACAAAACGTTATCAGCATGGAAAAACACAGGGACCATTCTCATGACCTTTCTGAGGCATCTTCTAGGGAACATACTTCAGACAACCAGACTAGTGAGACATTGACTTAACAGGTGGTGAAAGTGAAACTGAAGTCGCTCAGTTGTGTCTGACTCTTTGCGTCCCCATGGACTGTAGCCCACCAGGATTCTTGGGATTCTCCAGGCAAGAGAACTGGAGTGGGTTGCCAGTTCTTTCTCCAGGGGATCTTCCCGACCCAGGGATCAAACCCAGGTCTCCTGCACTGAAGGCAGACGCTGTACCCTCTGAGCCACCAGGGAAGAACGCTAAATATGTATTTACTGTATAACTAATGATAAGTGATGGTTATAAGGGAGAGAATATACTTTTTAATGCTTATGTGTCTTTAATATACAGTAAAACTAACAAAATAGAGAATGGGGAGAACATATGTAAGAGGCAGACAAAGCTTGCTGACCGCCTTACAGTTATTAACCAAAATATTGTTTCCAACCAGAGGCTGGAGAAGAAGTGAAGGAAGAAGTTACTAGATAATATTGCTCATAAGAGGAAAAAAATCGATAATTGCCCTCCCCTATAAAGGGGATTAAAAATGTAACAGGAAAGGGTTAGAACAAAAGTAGCTGCTGCTGCTGCTAAGTCGCTTCAGTCGTGTCCGACTCTGTGCGACCCCATAGACAGCAGCCCACCAGGCTCCCCCGTCCCTGGGATTCTCCAGGCAAGAATACTGGAGTGGGGTGCCATTTCCTTCTCCAATGCATGAAAGGGAAAAGTGAAAGTGAAGTCGCTCAGTCGTGTCCGACTCGTAGCGATCCCATAGACTGCAACCCACCAGGCTCCTCCATCCATGGGATTTTCCAGGCAAGAGTACTGGAGTTGGGTGCCATTGCCTTCTCCGAGAACAAAAGTACAAACCTTCGTAAATATTCAAACCAAAAAAAAAAAAAAGTGAGCAAGCCCATAAACAAACCACAGAGTGAAAATCTGTTTATATAACAGAGTTGAAATTTTCACATAGATGTGGGTGTGAATCCTTGCTTCACTTTCCTCTCTGCTTGGCTGCCTCAGAAAGCGTCTATATATAATGTATGTAGACTTAAGTGCCTGGGACCACACTGTGTGTTTGTAAAACTGATCTTGCAGGGCAAGTGTGAGAATTAAATGTATATAGTATGATTTGCATTATTCAATAGGTATCAATAATAAGTGTTCAACCAGAGCAAGATCTGTAGCCTTCTCAGCAAGGGAGGGGCAGAGCTAGGACCTGAAAGTAAGATTGTCTGGCTCTAAAGTTTGCTGTTTCTCTTCTGTGCTACTCAAGGCCACACGTATTCACTGAATGCTGGAATTACAGGAATTTTTAGAAGGAGAGATTCAATAGCGAAGGCTTCGTGGAAGACATGGCATTCCATGTTCAGTTTAAGCAACTCTGACAGTAGCAACTTCACTCTGATTTACATGCCTGGGACCCAGCACAGTGCCTGGTCTACACTCCACCTATGCTCATTAGGTAATTGCATTTATTGGTTCACTATTTCTATCATTTGGGATAGGTTAGGTTATTCTACAATAATAAAGCAATTTGGACTTCCCTGATGGTCCAGTGGTTCAGAGTCCGCCAATGCAGGGGACATGGGTTCAATCCCCGGTCAGGGAAGACTCCACATGCCTCGGGGCAACTAAGCCCATGTTCCGCAACTACTGCACCCCGTGCTCTGCAGCCTGTGCTCCACAGAAAGAGAAACCACAGCAATGAGAAGCCCGAGCACCACATGAAGAGTAGCCCCAGCTCTCCTCAACTAGAGAAAGCTCTCTCATGGGAAGGAAGACCCAGCCAAATATAAATAAATTAATTTAAATAAAAGTTCAAAAATTTCAGCAGTTTAAAACAATGAAGTTTTATTTCTTGCTCATGTTACAAGTTTATCACAGATTGGCAGGGAAACTGTTCATTGTAGTCACTCAGGCCCCTAGGTTGTTGGAATGAGCACTTCTGATGTAGGGTTGGTCACTGTGCCAGAGGGAAAAGAGCTCTGGAAGGTCTCACTGCTGCTGCTGCTGCTAAGTTGCTTCAGTCGTGTCCGACTCTGTGCGACCCCATAGACGGCAGCCCACCAGGCTCCCCCGTCCCTGGGATTCTCCAGGCAAGAACACTGGAGTGGGTTGCTGTTTCCTTCTCCAATGCATGAAAGTGAAAAGTGAAAGGGAAGTCGCTCAGTCGAGTCCGACTCTTAGCAACCCCATGGACTACAGCCTACCAGGCTCCTCTGTCCATGGGATTTTCCAGGCAAGAGTACTGGAGTGAGGTGCTAGGATTCAAATATGCATTTGTCTGACTCAAGCTTTTACCTGTTGCTTACCAGGAACTTATCCTGCTTTTGATCCTGTCTTTCTTCATAGGGCTTCCCTGATAGCTCAGTTGGTGAAGAATCTGCCTTCAATGCAGGAGACCCTGATTCAATTTCTGGGTTGGGAAGATCCACTGGTGGAGGGATAGGCTACCCACTTCAGTATTCTTGGGCTTCCCTTGTGGCTTAGCTGATAAAGAATCTGCCTGCAATGCGGGAGACCTGAGTTTGATCCCTGGGTTGGGAAAATCCCCTGGAGAAGGGAAAGGCTACCCACTCCAGTATTCTGGCCTGAAGAATTCCATGGACTGTATAGTCCATGGGGTTGCAAAGAGTCGGACACAACTGAGCGACTTTCACTTTCCTCATATACTTGGAGATGAGGCACCTTCCTTCACCCATAAATTCCATTTTACTCTCTCTGTGTCATTGGTAGAAGTTTAAATCAGACTTTGCAAACAATTCAGGCCAGTTTAAAAGGAAGAAAAGGTCACCTCCGAAGTCTGGATTACATACTTTGTTTGTATTGTGTGGATTTTCCCTCAGGGATCTGCCTCTCCCTTCATTGTTCTTTCCTTTGAAATCTAACCCAGCAAATAGCCATCAAGACTAGCAGCTTGGCTCCAGAGTGGGGTTATCAAAGGAAGGAGGAGGAGCTTGAGCCTTATTTTTAACTTGCTGAACCTTTCAAATTCTCCCTCAAGGCTCCAGTTTGGTAAAAGAAAAATAATAATGACTTATGTTTATCCTGAGGAATATGTGTTTTCTATGCCCCCTTAGGAAATATCATCCATGTGTTTCAAATTTATTTTTTGCTTGACTCATCAAAATACTGTTGCACAAGAGACTCTGGATGTCCAAAGAGCTGTCTTTTAAAATAAGTGTCTTTTATTTTGTCTTTGGAAACAGCTAATCACATTTTATCAAGAGTCAGCAGCCTTCTTTCTTCAAAGATTGAATTTAACACTAAAGAGGTTACAGATGTGGAGAAAGAAGGGTTATTTGTTACCACCAACCCCTTCCACTAACAGGCTAGAAGATGCCAAGGACTATACGATGTGAAGGTTTTGAAATGAAAACTCTAGGAAAATGATAGCTCACTTAAAAAGATTAGCAAAAAGTAATTTCCATATCCTTTACCTTGTTGGGAGTGAGTTGAGGTTAAAAATGATAGTCCAGATTCTTCAGGAACTCCAGTTATTCATATGTTAGATCTTCTTTGCTTAACATCTCTATTTATTTCTTTTTTAAAAAAAATCCTTTTTGTTTGAAAAAGTCCTTCCTTTCTTATGGCATTAATCTCCTGTTTCTTTGCTCTTGAGTTCCTCCTAGTTCAACCTCCATTTCTACAGTGATTGTTGCTATATTTCTATTTCTTTCTGGCATTCAATGTAATAATCCTGAGTTTTTCTAGTACTGATTAGTGCTAGCCTTTCATATTTTATATGATTTTCTTAGTTTTATTTCATTTTGGAAGACTAGGTTATAGTTTCATCTATTTAGTGTACATGTCTTTCTGGTATGCTTTAGTTGTCTGTGAAAGTGAAAGTGAAGTCTCTCAATTGTGTCCTACTCTCTGCAACCCCATGGACTGTAGCCTATCAGGCTCCTCCATCCATGGGATTTTCTAGGCAAGAGTGCTGGAGTAGATTGCCATTTCCTTCTCCAGGGGATCTTCCTGACCCAGGAATCGAACCCAGGTCTCCCGCATTGCAGTCAGACACTTTAGTTGTCTATAGGGATGCTTTTAAATCTTTTTACAAAAGCCAAGAAAGATAAAGTGACTTTCCTAAGATGAAACAGCTATTAAGTGGCAGAGCAGGTGTTCACACCCATGTTTATCTGACTCCGAAGCCTGTAATCTTCTTACTAATCATACTTACCATATATTGAAATTCTACTTTGTGGCAGACAATTTATAAACAAAATCTGGTCTAATACAGCATCTTGAAACATCTTTTTATTATTGATGAAGAAACAAAGGTTTGGAAAGCAACTGAAGATGGTTGTGGGCACTTGTGGTAGTTTCAACAGCTATAGGCTACTAGCTCCTTAGTTTCAGAAGGTAAAGGCAGGTAGCCCACAATTAGTATGATTGTTTCAAGTAATCAAGTTTTCTTTTAGCTCAGTATTTAACTTCGTCTAGAGTCTGACCTTCCTGTGGTTCAATATGGCAGGCAGTACATCCAAGTTCCATGTAGCTGAATGGAGGAAGGGATTAACAAGGGGCAAAGAAGATGAACTAGCTCTTTCTTAAGCAGGGGTTTTAGGAAAGCTACTATGTAGTCACGATGGTGTGATCACTCACCTAGAGCCAGGCATCCTGGAACGTGAAGTCAAATGGGTCTTAGAAAGCATCACTATGAACAAAGCTGGAGGAAGTGATGGAATTCCAGTTGAGCTATTTCAAATCCTGAAAGATGACACTGTGAAAGTGCTGCACTCAATATNCAGTCTGTTGGTCCATGTCCAGTTCTAACTGTTGCTTCTTGACCTACATACAGATTTTTCAAGAGGCAGGTCAGGAGGTCTGGTATTCACATCTCTTGAAGAATTTTCTTTGTATCCCAAGTTATTAATACTAAATCTTGCCTGTTCTTTACAACCTTTATTATCGGCTATCAATGTCCTACAGATTGTGCATCAGAAAGGTGGCTGCAGTTTTTGTTTTTCAAGCTTACTTATTGCCACTGCCTTCCTCAAACACTGACTGAAATCTTTGGGTTGGGCCGTTGGCGTGTGCTTCCTCCTGCTTGTCTGCTGCCTGCCTCTTGTCCCCTCTAATCCATCTTCAGTGTAGCCACCTTACAGACACAAGGGTGTTTTACCTTCCAGAGATAAATCTGATTGTCACTTTTGCGCTTAAAATCCCTGAAGATCTTTTCTTGTATTTATGTATTCAGCAGTAAATCTTGGGCCTCTTATGATGGTGTGTGTGTGTGTGTTAAGTCGCTTCAGTGTGTCCGACTCTTTTCCATCCTATGGACTGTAGCCCACCGGACTCCTCTGTCCATGGGATTCTCCAGGCAAGAATACTGGAGTGGATTGCCAGGCCCTTCTCTAGAGGATCTTCCCCACCCAGGGGTGGAACCTGTGTCTCTTATGTTTTCTGCATTGGCAGGCGGGTTCTTTTACAGCTAGTGCCAACTGGGAGGCCCAGCTCTTATGAGGTGGGCACTGAAAATTCAGACATGAAAACAATGAAGTAGGTGCCCAGTTAGGAGCCCATATCTAATAATTGTAAACACAGTTGCAGTATATACATGATTCCTGTAATATGTATACACTTTCAGATATTGACATGTTTATGAAACCTAGGGAGACAACTGTAAGTTGCTGTGAAGTACAGTTGTAAACTGAACGAACCCTTCACTCCCCAAAGTGTGATATTTAATGTGACATCTGATTCTGGAGTAAACAGCAAGCATTCACTGATAGGAGAAAATTCTGTAGTGGTATGTAATATTGTTAATAGTAGTGACCATTGGAGTTTATAGACAGCTGCATGGACTGTAATCTGGGTATAAATATTAGTGATTAGCATCCTGTATGAAAAGATAAGATTTGCATAACTGAAATAACTGGAATAGTTTAACTGACTTCATGATTGAGGGATTTTGTTTATTTAATTACAGGTGTTGGGCTGGAGGATAGTTACAAGCATTGTCTGGTCAGTGCTGCTGCTGCCCATCTGTACCACAGTATTTGTAATCTTCAGCAGCATTGATTTATTTCATCCTATACAGTGGCTGTCTGGTAAGTGATATTCAGTTTTGGGGTAACAAATTTATAGGACCCACTTTTCAACATAAAAATTGCATTACGTTTTAAATTTATTTTAGTGTGTCTGTATTGAGAGTGGCAAAAAAAATTCACTCTGAGGTTCTTAAGCCATTCCCTGCCTAACATAGGCATTTTCACTACATAATAAGATCACAAAACCTGTCAGAGACTGTTCACAGAAACAAAGATCACTAGAGACCACATTAATAAAAACTTAATTTTGTTTGTCTTTTCTCTTTGACAGCTTTATTGAGGAAGTGAACCTGTGAGCTTTCTTTTTAAGGAAGTGAACTAATACTTTTATATATTTAAAAATTATAGATAGAAAATATGACATATCTTTTAACAATTTTTTTCTAAAATTAATACTTCATTTCTTTATTGTGGCTGATAAGAAAGATGAAAAGAGAGAAAAGGAGGAGACTAAGGAACACAGAGTTAAACTGATTAATAAGAAGGAAAAAATTGTAGCAGGCTAATGTTTCTCAAAATTCTTGGAGACAATAAAATTAATAAATTCATCAAAGTGTAACTACTTTATGTTAATAATAACTACCAATTATTGCTGCCTACTGTGTGTTAGGCACCATGCTAAGTACCTTAAATATATTCTTTTCTTTTTTTTTGTCCACTCCTCATATCATATGGGGATCTTACTCCCCAACAAGGGATTGAACTTGCACCCCTTGCAGTGGAGAAGTGGAGTCTTAACCACTGGCCCACCAGGGAAATCCCAGGATGTTACTTCTTATCCTTCCTATTAACACCATCCTGTATGATAAGAAGGAGGTAGTATTCCTACTTAAATGAGGGACCTGAGACTCATGTTATAAGTCTGTGCAGAGACACAGCTAGTGAGTGCTTGAACTAGGGTTTGAATATTGGTCTCTGACTTCAAAGCCTATGTTTATTCCACTCTGCCAGAATGGAAAAAGAGAAATGTTCGCAGTGT
Organism: Neotragus moschatus; assembly: GCA_006410615.1. Lineage (NCBI taxonomy): Eukaryota > Metazoa > Chordata > Mammalia > Artiodactyla > Bovidae > Neotragus > Neotragus moschatus. The sequence continues at coordinate 949,880 of SJYA01000418.1, read as the reverse complement.
AGATTTTAAAGCCTTTTCAGGTTCTGCTTAAGACTAAAAAGCACAAATACTTGTGAAATTCTCCCTTTCCCCCCGTCCTCCAAAATGGTAACAATAAATTTCTTTTGCTTTGAAAAGTGGAAAGTATGTTGTTAATTTAATTTTTCAGAAGAAATGCCAATTTTCAACGGGTTAAAAGCTTTACCTTATGGCCTTTGGAGAGAGATTGCTGCTAAAGAATTGAAGTCATTTTAAGTGTTTTGTTGAGACATATCAGTCACTTTTTGGGTGAATCTCACAGTCAGATGAGGTTAAGCCGTAAGCTAGTACCAGGGTGGCAAGTATTTCTGTAACCACCTTGCCTGTGTCTGCATCACTTATGGTTGTCTAGTTGCTGCTGCTGCTAAGTCGCTTCAGTCATGTCCAACTCTGTGTGACCTCGTAGACGGCAGCCCACCAGGCTCCCCTGTCCCTGGGATTCTCAAGGCAAGAACACTGAAGTGGGTTGCCGTTTCCTTCTCCAGTGCATGAAAGTGAAAAGTGAAAGGGAAACTGCTTAGCCGTGTCTGGCTCTTAGCAACCCCATGGACTGTTGCTCACTAGGCTCCTCCACCGATGGGATTTTCCAGGCAAGAGTACTGGAGTGGGGTGCCATTGCCTTCTCTAGTTGCAACTTTAGAATATTCAATAGTGTAATCTAGAGCCATTACCAGTTGTTATGGATTGATACTTCAGACAAAACCTTTTTCCCATTTCATGGCCCATGGGTTCTTTAATTCTCGTGTCCCTTTTTCTCCAGATTGGATTTGATTTATGCCATGTTTCTCATCAAATATTACTTGTCTGCTTCAACTTTTGCTTCATAAAGTGTTTACAGAAAAATTTAGTCCTTCCTTCCTTATTTCCAGCCACATGAATTAGTTCTTTCACTCTTTTAGCTCAGTGTAATGCTTGAGAAGTTTACTTGTGGATGCTTAGTAATTTTTCAGTAATTTTGGTCAATGAATTAAAATTTTAAAAATAATTGTTCTCATTTAGTCTATTTAAAAAACATATGTCCATATTTTTATTTCTCTTGTTCATGTTTTTAGGCATAATATATACATATTTTAAACTCTGTCACATTTTTTAGATGGAATATTGACTGTTGAACCACTCTAAAATGTCAGTGTATTAGTATTTCACAGGAATGTCATGAATTTTTATTTTTAATTCTGTTCATTTGGATGATTTACAGATTATTCTATTTCTGGAAATGTTAATTTTTTTAGCTATAGGGACTAATTGCATTTAAGAAGGGATCTGAAAAGTATTTACATTTTAGAAAGAAGCTTTGTTGGTATATTACTAAATGTGGTACTTCTCTGTTTCACATGAGATATATTTGCATATAGTATTATTTGTCTGATGTTATCATATGTGTCATCTAAAAGAAATTCTGGTATATATTAAAGATAAGTTTTTAAATTAAAATTAGAGTTGTGGTTCAAGCCTCCTTTTTTATTGCGGTGTACTAAACGTGACAGTGTGACTGAATGAACTCACCAATTCATCTCTCTTTTGTTTTAGCTTCTTTCAATGATCTGTATAATTCCTACATTATCTTTTACCTTCTGCTGTTGTCAATGGTAATTGTAATAATAAGTATTTTCAATGTGGAATTCTATACAGGTGAGTTTTCAAATGTTAACCATCTTTAAAATACCTGAATTTATTTTACTAAGAGCAGACATAATGAATTTTGTATGTGGATGTGTATATCAGAGGCTGTATTTTGTGTCAAAGTTTTAAAATGTATACAAAATTATATGCTTTTGAGTGTCTTACTGTAAAATTTATTTGACTGATACTTTCTCTGATTTTAAAAAATAATTAGCACTCTTAGGACAAATTGCATGATTCCACTTCCATATATGAGGTAACTAGAGTAGTCTCGAATTCATGGAGATATGAAGTAGAATGATGGTTGCCAGGGACTTGAGGGAGGAGGGAGTGGGGAATTGTTTAGTGGATGCAGAGTTAAGAGGCACAGGGGAAGACGGAAAAGTTTGGAGATGGATGGTGGCTATGGTTGCGCAGCAATGTGAGTGTACTTAAAACTATATACTTAAAATGGTAATTTTTTAAATATGTATTTTATGACATCAAAAAAATTTAGACATTTTAGTAGTTCACAGCTAGTGATTAAAGTTGTGATTTAGCAGATATATTATAAAAATAACTCCTTTATAGAGTAGGAGATCAAGACCAGATGATTTCTGAGTTCCTTTTCAAATATTAAAGTTTATAATTCTGTGATTTTGGAACAACAAAATTTAAAATATGTTTTGCCTTGGGAGAATCACCTGCTAGATTTTAGAGTTTTTTACTTTTTCTTACTTTCTCTCCTTGCTCTTTCTGCCTTTTCAAATTCCTCAAGTCTGTCCTTGAGGTAAAATGAGGAGCTTTTTCTTATACTTTTTTTCATTTTAACTTCATTCCTCTTTTTAGCTCTTTAGTACTTCCTGGCTAGATATGATACACAATTTCACATTGTTCTCTGGGTTTTAAAATATACCCTTTTTCTTTGCTTTTCTGATGCCGCACTACTTGCTGATGGATCTCTTTTTTTGTTCAAGCCATCTGTAGAACCCCTTGGCTCACAGCTAGCTTTTTTGGTGGGGGAGGGGGGTGGTGGGCCTGTGCTACATGGCTTGCATGATCTTAGTTCTCCGACTAGGAACTGAATCTGTGCCCTCTGCAGTGGAAGTGTGAAGTCTTAACCACTGGACCACCTGGGAAGTCTTCATCTAGTCTTTCTTAAAGCCTGACGAGTCACTTTGGCTCATTCCTTCAACGTTCGTTTTGCAATGCATTGTGTAGGGATAGGAGATGTTTGGTCCCAGTTTTCCCCAAGAGGTCACTATTAATGTTGAGACAGTAATACACTGGATAGTAGGAGAGTATATAGGAACACCATTTGCCCAGCATGGTGAACTTCCTGAGGAGATGACGTTTAAACCAAGCCTTGAAGGGTGTGTATATTAAGTAGACAAAGAAGAAAAATGACTTTCCAGGGGAAAGATATAGCATATAAAAAGGATTAATGGCATCAGAAGGTTTGGTATATGTTCAGAGTATAAGTCAATTACACAGTCAGTAGGTCTTGTAGGCGCTTCTGGTAGGGAGGGAAAGGTGATAGCATTCTCTTCTCCGAATTGTGAAGCACCTAAGCCCTCTCCCTTTATGCTTAGTTTTCCACTGTACTTGGCGTGTGTTAAATACTGTACGAATTAAAAGAAGACTGTGTACGAAGATAGGTCACGGAACCCTGTGCCAGCTGTTTTCAAAGGCCAGCATCCCTCACCTCCTAGCCACTCTTGCCTACCCCAGTTCACCTTGCAAGCATTTAGTTTAGTGTTCAGTGTTTTCATTATTTACCTAGTTTGTGGTTTATTTTTCCAGATGAACTATATATTGTCAATTCAAGATGCTGAAATAAGGATAACTTGCTGGAAGACAGGCACTATCTTAAAATTATTGTTTATTCCTTTATGGCAGTAAGGGGAATGCAAGGGTAGGCACTGTTTGAGCTGTCCGGAAATCTTAATTAAAAAGAATTGAAAAATGTTAATCATACTGTCCTTAGAGTTCATGTCTCTGGATTCTTTGGCTTTTCTTTTTCTGCGTGTATCTGTGTTTACTCAGTCTTCTTTCAGATTATTTTGACTTAGCATGTTTCTGTACTGTGTTCTGTATTGACTCGGCTTCTTCCTGCCCTTTGGAGTACTTGTGCAAGGAGGGGAGGGGAGAGTTTAGGTCCCCTGCTGTATATGCGGAGGATTATAAAGCCACAGTCTTGTCTTCTATTTTCAGTTGTGCCTTCCATTCCCTGCTCAAGGCTGGCGCTGATCGGGAAGGTCCTTCACCCGCAGCAGCTCGTGCACTCCTTCATTCACGCTGCAATGGGAATGATGGTGGCTTGGTGTGCCACAGTGATAACCAAGGGCCAGTACAGCTTCCTTGTGGTTCCCTGCACTGGTACCGAGAGGTAATATTCCATATATTTTTTATAAGGGTCCTTGTTTAGTTATTAATCCAAAGGTGACCTGTATATGTTAATAGTTAATGGACATTCTTTACTTTCCAGACTTCTGTTAAAAAGTGCTTTCTCACATATATCAAATGTTTTTGATGTTTTATGTTTGTTGAATTCAACAGTTCTTTTTTTTTAAACCATTCTGTGCAAGGTGCTATGCTAGATGCTGTTGGATTTATTAGAATGATTTACATATATATGGACTACAAGCTCCTTCAGATTTGAGAACAGTAGATGATGTAAGACATGGATGCAAATGAATATATGAGGAGAGAAATAGAAATGTGTGAGAAATAGGATGTAACAGGAAGAGAATGAAATGCGCAGATAAAACTTGTGGGAGTTCAGAAAGCAGGGAGGCATCTATACATGGCTTCTGGGAGGAGGTGGCATTTAGGTTGGGGTTTGAAGGAAGNCTAGATTTTAGAGTTTTTTACTTTTTCTTACTTTCTCTCCTTGCTCTTTCTGCCTTTTCAAATTCCTCAAGTCTGTCCTTGAGGTAAAATGAGGAGCTTTTTCTTATACTTTTTTTCATTTTAACTTCATTCCTCTTTTTAGCTCTTTAGTACTTCCTGGCTAGATATGATACACAATTTCACATTGTTCTCTGGGTTTTAAAATATACCCTTTTTCTTTGCTTTTCTGATGCCGCACTACTTGCTGATGGATCTCTTTTTTTGTTCAAGCCATCTGTAGAACCCCTTGGCTCACAGCTAGCTTTTTTGGTGGGGGAGGGGGGTGGTGGGCCTGTGCTACATGGCTTGCATGATCTTAGTTCTCCGACTAGGAACTGAATCTGTGCCCTCTGCAGTGGAAGTGTGAAGTCTTAACCACTGGACCACCTGGGAAGTCTTCATCTAGTCTTTCTTAAAGCCTGACGAGTCACTTTGGCTCATTCCTTCAACGTTCGTTTTGCAATGCATTGTGTAGGGATAGGAGATGTTTGGTCCCAGTTTTCCCCAAGAGGTCACTATTAATGTTGAGACAGTAATACACTGGATAGTAGGAGAGTATATAGGAACACCATTTGCCCAGCATGGTGAACTTCCTGAGGAGATGACGTTTAAACCAAGCCTTGAAGGGTGTGTATATTAAGTAGACAAAGAAGAAAAATGACTTTCCAGGGGAAAGATATAGCATATAAAAAGGATTAATGGCATCAGAAGGTTTGGTATATGTTCAGAGTATAAGTCAATTACACAGTCAGTAGGTCTTGTAGGCGCTTCTGGTAGGGAGGGAAAGGTGATAGCATTCTCTTCTCCGAATTGTGAAGCACCTAAGCCCTCTCCCTTTATGCTTAGTTTTCCACTGTACTTGGCGTGTGTTAAATACTGTACGAATTAAAAGAAGACTGTGTACGAAGATAGGTCACGGAACCCTGTGCCAGCTGTTTTCAAAGGCCAGCATCCCTCACCTCCTAGCCACTCTTGCCTACCCCAGTTCACCTTGCAAGCATTTAGTTTAGTGTTCAGTGTTTTCATTATTTACCTAGTTTGTGGTTTATTTTTCCAGATGAACTATATATTGTCAATTCAAGATGCTGAAATAAGGATAACTTGCTGGAAGACAGGCACTATCTTAAAATTATTGTTTATTCCTTTATGGCAGTAAGGGGAATGCAAGGGTAGGCACTGTTTGAGCTGTCCGGAAATCTTAATTAAAAAGAATTGAAAAATGTTAATCATACTGTCCTTAGAGTTCATGTCTCTGGATTCTTTGGCTTTTCTTTTTCTGCGTGTATCTGTGTTTACTCAGTCTTCTTTCAGATTATTTTGACTTAGCATGTTTCTGTACTGTGTTCTGTATTGACTCGGCTTCTTCCTGCCCTTTGGAGTACTTGTGCAAGGAGGGGAGGGGAGAGTTTAGGTCCCCTGCTGTATATGCGGAGGATTATAAAGCCACAGTCTTGTCTTCTATTTTCAGTTGTGCCTTCCATTCCCTGCTCAAGGCTGGCGCTGATCGGGAAGGTCCTTCACCCGCAGCAGCTCGTGCACTCCTTCATTCACGCTGCAATGGGAATGATGGTGGCTTGGTGTGCCACAGTGATAACCAAGGGCCAGTACAGCTTCCTTGTGGTTCCCTGCACTGGTACCGAGAGGTAATATTCCATATATTTTTTATAAGGGTCCTTGTTTAGTTATTAATCCAAAGGTGACCTGTATATGTTAATAGTTAATGGACATTCTTTACTTTCCAGACTTCTGTTAAAAAGTGCTTTCTCACATATATCAAATGTTTTTGATGTTTTATGTTTGTTGAATTCAACAGTTCTTTTTTTTTAAACCATTCTGTGCAAGGTGCTATGCTAGATGCTGTTGGATTTATTAGAATGATTTACATATATATGGACTACAAGCTCCTTCAGATTTGAGAACAGTAGATGATGTAAGACATGGATGCAAATGAATATATGAGGAGAGAAATAGAAATGTGTGAGAAATAGGATGTAACAGGAAGAGAATGAAATGCGCAGATAAAACTTGTGGGAGTTCAGAAAGCAGGGAGGCATCTATACATGGCTTCTGGGAGGAGGTGGCATTTAGGTTGGGGTTTGAAGGAAGGATAATATGGGAAGAAAGAAAAAAAAATTTAAATAATTACAACTACCTTCTTCAGTGGAGCACTTTTATAATTTTGAAACAAACACAGTTCTTGAACAGATGACATTGATATAAATATCAAGTTGATATTCTGACTTTAAAAATAAAAATAGTTTTCTGGAGTAGTCTTTAAGTTCTGTATTAGCCATTGCTTTTATACAGTGTTCATGACTACTGAATACTTGATTTCCTTTTGTTCCCCAGTTACTATTATATAGGGCAGGCTTTTTTCCTAATGTGGTAAATGTTCTTTAGTGAAAGGGTTCCCATGAAGGAGTGCCTCCTTGTAAGAGACAACACAGAGAGGATCCCAAAGTTACGGCATCTCTATCAGGTATATAGCCTTCATTTAGAGTTCTACCTAGCCCAGATACAGTTTACCAGTAACTCAAAAGCACCATTGCTTACTGTCATAGGAGACATTCTTACCCTTACCAGATTTCCAAATGAGCAGAGCTAGAGTTGTGTTTTTTGTTTTGTTCTTAAAATGGGAGGATTTATTAAGGTTTTTCTGCAAAAGTAACAGCCAAGCCCATGCTTCTTAAGAGAAGTGATTAGCAGGAAATTTATGTCATACTTTGGGTCCAGAACCACAGGATGCTTCTTAGTTTTAACTAAAGGTCAAATTCTCATGCATCAGGGGAAAGGGTTTTGTTAATCTTTTGCCCACACTTAACCTGAAAACACCCTTATGTTAGAATTTGGGGATTTCTTAAGTAATTAAGTCAAAGCTTTGCCTTCAATAAATATTGAGCCTAAATGGTGATATGTCCCTGGCTATTGAACTAATAACCTAACTTTTCCCTTTCAGCTTAGATAGCCCTGCTGTACAAACCTGCTTAAATGAGTATCACCTTTTCTTCCTACTGGCTGGAGCATTTATTGGCTATAGCTATAGCCTCCTGTATTTTATTAACAATATGAACTATCTTCCATTTCCCATCATACAGGTAAGCTGTCATTTTAGCATTTCCTTGTGTCAGAATTTGGCTAGGTTAAAATTGCCCTGGTGATTCTTTATGTAACTGGCCTCATCTGACTAATCCAAGATTTGATCAGTGAAACTTAGGACTGAGATGCTCAAAATGGCATTTGGAGAGGAGATCTTTGTCTTCGTGAGACTTGAGTGTCTGGGAGCTGCAGTTACCCTTCCTGCTGCCTCTCTCAGAATGCCGCTTTGCTCCACTCTTTCCCTCCTTGCTAGGTAGTGGCAGCTGCTGTGACCAAGCAGGGCTGGGGGAGGGTAAAGATGACATGCATGCAAAGTACCTCTGTGCAGCTGCCAGCTTCTTTTTGAACCTAAGAATCTCATTAGCTTGAGGATGTACATGTAAGTATAGAACATGTCAGTTACATTCTGAATAAATAAAACAGTTTGATTGGTTTGAGTGGGATTAGATTGTCTTTCACTTAGGTTTTTAAAAAGCTACTAATTTGGTAGAAGCTGTCCCCTCCTCTGGCAGGAGAGAGAAAGGTAGGTTGAGGTTTCTCCAGTGCCACCAAGGCTCTCCGCAGAAGTTGCCACTGTTCTTGACTGGGCTTTTATTTGCTTCATTCCTGTTCTACGGCATACTGAATACTGGGCTTTGGAGTAAAACTGTGAGAACCAGTTCCTTCGTGCTAGGACCCAGTCTGGGAGGGAGAGCCTAGGGGAGGAATGTATAGATAGATGATATGCCATGAGAGTGTAAATATTAGAGTGTGATGGATTAGGGTTCTCCTGGTTTAACTGAAGTTTTCACATGCCTGTTGCGTTCTTGAGAACAATCGGTGAAAATACACCTACTGCAAAGAGATAGTGCTCACAGGCAAGACTATGGCGCTTACCTCTCTGCTGTCTGTGAGCCTATGACAGGGAGTCCTGTTAAAAGTTCTTCCCATCCTGTGAAGGTGAGTTAAAAGCAGGGTGCCATCTTTGCTACCTCAGAATTTCACAAGGAGGAAGATCCCCAAATCATGCATAGAAATATCCATGGTGAATCATCTTTGATTCAAACATCGTTAAGAATATAGAAAATGAAGAAAAGAAATTAGATTACTCCCAAATATCTTGCTTCTTCATGGACTTCTGTTGATAGTGAAAGCCTGTTTAACATCACAGATGTGTAAGGGAGTGAACAAGGAGAGTCCAGTATTGATAGTACTGATAAATTATTGTTTATACCATGTAATGCACATTTGTAAAATTTGACTGCTAAATTTTTTGTAATTTCTTTTGATAAACTTTTGGGTTCACTCTTGTGTATTTTTCCAGACCCTTCATTGTACATTTATAAATATAGTGGCTGTAATATTATATATTTGATGGGTTGGGGTTTTCATAAATACTTTCATTTTGCACATATTATTCAGTAACTACTTTTTCATGTAACAATATGAAAAATTAGATCTCTTTAAAAATACAGTATTTTAACCAATTTGCTGTTAGTCCATTAGATTTTTTTTTTCTTTAAACTTGCCTTTGCTACAAAACTCAGTTCTGTTGCCCTTATTAGATTCATAATGACTGACTGATAGGAAAAGCACAACATTGGTGTGGAGTAGGGTACAAAGAAATGAATAAATACCAAGATAGGCTTGGTAAGTTATATACCAACAAGACTATTTGAAAGATTATTAAATGAGATAAGATTTATAGAGCCTGACACACAGTTAATATTTGAATAGGTAAAGGATAGCTCATAGCCAAATCACAGAAGAACCCAACAAGGAATTGAAAAGCATGTCACCTTAGGAGCAAGAAGAGGGTAGATGAGCTTTCTCTGTGTATCTAACTGCTTCTGTAGCCTCTCTGGACCCTTGTAAGTGATGGTTGAAGTGAGAGCTGCAATAGTAATAGTATAGGAACTATGCCCTTCTTATTGGAAGGTGAAGGTGAGATAGTGGTAGCACCCAGTGACTGCATGGAATAGGTGCAATTCTACATCTTGGACTTGGAAAGTATTTTAATAAACCAGGATACTTCAAGCTATATGGTTAGTGACCAAGTATTCATTTCACCTGGGCTGCTTTTTGTAAGATACTGATACTGTTGGAATCTGCAGATACGGTATGAAGACAAAACCTCTGCCTAAGGACTTTGCTGTCCTTCTGCTTCTGAAATCCTTAAGGAAGGACCAGCCCTAATATAGACACAAAGGAAGAATTTGGGAAGTCCAGCTTTGGTTCTTCAGGTTTCCTCAGATCCTCTCCAGTAATATAAAAATATTTTTCCCATTGGCATTTTTAGGGTACACAACCCTTGTTTCACAAGCAGTGTAATTTTTTCAGAAAAAACCTTTCATATTTTTTCTTGCTTGATTCTTTACTCTTAGATTGTTAGCGTTGGAAGGTACCCACTGAGGAACTGTTTAGCTGGTTCAGCCTTATTCTCGCTCAGATAATTAGATAGGTGATGAGACTTACTTAATATTGTACAGAAAAAGGCAGTATTACAGCTCAGGTCTCCTGATTCTTAGGCTTGTGTCTTTTTTACTACCTCCTGTTTTTCTGCAAACCCCATGTGAAAAATTTTAGTGTCGAGGCATTATACACTATCTTTAAGGTTTCAGGCTCTGAAGCCAGCCAGCCTGCATTAAAATCACAGATTTTTGTTTTGCTAACTGGTAACATTGGTTAAATTACTTAACCTCTCTGTGCCTTGGTTTTCTCAATTGTAAGATGGAAATAATAATAGGGGGTTGTTGTGAGGTTTAAATGGATTAATACATTTAAAGTGCTTGGAATAGTACCTGGTATATGGTAAGTGTCAAAAAAGTGTTAGCTGTTAATTATTATGTAATTATTATGTTTTTTTATACTTCCTCCATCTTGATAGTCCGTACTATATTAGGTTGGTGAAAAAGTAATGGCTGTTTCAGACCATGAATTTTAAACCATTATAACTAGGCTGAAACACATCTTTATTAATCAAAATAGGAACCATTACAGTCGACACATTTTTGCCAACGAGAAGTAAATTTGTTTATTCCCATACTATAAATATCTATGCTTTGGGATTTAACAGATTCTTGGAAAGCATTTTCTGCCTCTTGCTGGTTGTGGAAGCATTCTCCCTGCAAAAAATTCTTGAGATGCTTTAAGAAGTGGTGGTTGGTTGACAAGAGATCAGGTGAATATGACGAATGAAGCAAAACTTCGTAGCCTAGTTCTTTGAACTTTTGAAGCGTTGGTTGTGTAATGTGCAGCCAGATGTTTTGGGGAAGAATTGGACCCATCTGTTGTGTTGCAGTTTTCAGTGCGTCTCATCAACTTGCTGAGCATACTTCTCAGGTGTAATGGTTTCGCCGGGATTCAGAAAGCTGTTGTGGATCAGACAGGCAGCAAGTCGCCAAACAGTGACCATGACTTTTCTGGTGGAAGTTTGGCTTTGGGAAGTGCCTTAGCTTCTTTTCAGTCCAACCACTGAGCTAGTCTTTGCTGGTTGTATAAAATCCCCTTTTTGTGACTCATTGTAATCCGATTGGGAAATGGTTTGCTGTTGTGTAGAATAACAGAAGGCAACACTTCAAAACGATGGTTTTTGAATGTGCAGTCAACTCACGAGGCACCCGGTTATCAAGCTTTTTGACCTTTCCAGTTTGCTTCAAATGCCAAATGATCATAGAATGGTCGACTTTGAGTTCTTTGGCAGCTTCTTGTGTAGTTGTAAGAGGATCAGCTTCATTCATCCTGTCAATTGGTCGTTGTCAACTTCTGATGGCTAGCCACTGCGCTCCTCATCTTCACGGCTTTTGTCCCCTTTGCAAAACATCTTGAACCACCTCTGCACTGTACTTCATTAGCAACTCCTGGGCCAGTTGTGTTGTTGATGTTTTGATTTGTCTCTGGGTCAAATGGATTTGACCCATTTTCTATAAGAAAATCGCTCAGATTTGCTTTTTTTTCTAACATCATTACCCTAGTCTAAAATAAATACAAAATAAACAGCAAATAATGAGTCATAAGTTAAAAAATATATATATATAAATATACCTTAAATATAACCTTAAATATAACCACATTTATTTAAGAATGTATTCCAATATCAAACAGCAAATTTCAACAATGCAAAACCACAGTTACTTTTGCACCAACCTAATAGATTGATAGTTAATTTTCTCATTTCTGATGTCATATAAATGAGATGTTGTATAAGAAAGTATTAAATATTTTAAAATCAGAGATAGTTGATTTTTTTTTACCTCTGGAATAGACTGTGTCTTTTTATGTGAACTGTTGTGTGCTTGCTTTAGAATAAAGTAGAACCTTTCTTTGAATGTGACATTTGATTCTGGTTTTCTTTTTTTCCACAGCAATACAAGTTCTTACGCTTCAGGAGGTCTCTCCTATTGCTAGTTAAGCATAGTTGTGTGGAATCACTGTTCCTGCTTAGAAATTTCTGCATTGTGTATTATTTTCTTGGTAAGAATTTCTTCTTTTTGATACAGTGTATGTATTAGCTCACAGCTCAGGAAATGTCAGTTAAAAAGCTGTTCTTAATTGTATTCATATATATCCTACTGATGCTGGGAAAGATTGAGAACAAGAGGAGAAATGGGTGACAGAGGATGAGATGGTTGGATGGCCTCACTGACTCATGGAGATGAGTTTGAGCAAACTCAGGGAGATGGTGAAGGACAGGTAAGCCTGGCGTGGTGCAGTTCATGGCATCACAGAGTTGGACACAATTTAGTGACTGAACAACAGTAACAGTAGAAGGTGTGTGATTAGCCCAACTGATTGCTTGTTTAGATTAAATGTTTATATTTAGATTGAAACATTCAGAGACTATTTAGTTGAGAGAATATTGTTAAAGAAAATGTGGCATATACATATAATGCAGTATTAGCTTTAAAAAAAGAAGGAAATCTTGTCACATACTGTAACATGGATGAACGTTAAGGACATTATACTAAGTGAAATAAGACAGGCACAAAATGACTACATTATCCCACTTAACGAGGTATCTAAAGTAGTCAAACTGTTAGAAACAGAGAGTAGAATAGTGGTTGTCAGGGGCTAGAGGGAGGGGAGAAAGGGGAGTTGTTCAGTGGATAAAGTTGTTCATTTGCTAAGCTGTGTCCAACTTTTTGCAACCCAGTGAACTGTAGCATGCCAGGCTTCTGTCTCCTTCACTGTCTCTGGGAGTTTGCTCAGATGTCCACTGAGTTGGTGATGCCATCCAAACGTCTCATCCAGTGCCACCTTCTTCTTTTGCCTTCTTTCTCAGTATCATGGTCTTTTCCAATGAGTTAGCACTTCACATCAAGTGGCCTAAGTTTTGGAGCTTCAGCATCAGTTCTTCCAATAAATATTCAGGGTTGATTTCCTTTAGAATTGACTGGTTTGATCTCCTTGCTGTCCAGGGGACTCCCCCGAGTCTTCTCCAGGACTGCAATTCAAATGCATCAGTTCTTCGGTGCTCAGCCTTCTTTCTGGCCCAACTCTCACATCTGTGCATGATTACTGGGGAAACCACAGTTTTGACTCTGTGGACCTTTGTCGGCAAAATGATGTCTTTGCTTTTTAATCTAGGTTTTTCTAGGTTTGTCATAGTTTTCCTTCCAAGAAGCAAGCATCTTTTAATTTCATGGCTGCAGTCACTGTCAGCAGTGATTTTGGAATCTAAGAAAATAAAATCTGTCACTGCTTCCACTTTTTCCCCTTCTGTTTGCTATGAAGTGATGGGACTGGATACTATGATCTTAGTTTTTTGAATGTTGAGTTTTAAGCCAACTTTTTCACTCTCCTCTTTCACCCTCATCAAGAAGCTCTTTAGTTTCTCTTCACTTTCTGCCATTAGAGTGGTATTATCTGCATATCTGAAGTTGTTGATATTTCTCCCAGCAATCTTGATTCTACTTGTGGTTCATTCAGCCCAGCGTTTTCCGTGATGTACTCTGCATAGAAGTTAAATAAGCAGGGTGACAGTATACAGCCTTGATGCACTCCTTTCCCAATTTGGAACCAGTCTGTTGTTCCATGTAGGGTTCTAGATGTTGCTTCTTGACCCGCATACAGGAGTTCAGGAAACAGGTTTCTCAGGAGACAGGTAAGGTGGTCTGGTATTCCCATCTCTTTAAGACTTCTCTACAGTTTGTTGTGATCCACACAGAGGCTTTAGCATAGTCAATGAAGCAGAAGTAGATATTTTTCTGAAATTCCTTTGCTTTCTCTATGATCCAGTGAATGTTGGTAAGTTGATCTCTGGTTCCTCTGCCTTTTCTAAACCCAGCTTGTACATCTGGAAGTTCTTGATTCATCTACTGTTGAAACCTAACTTGAAGGATTTTGAGCATAACCTTATTAGCATGTGAAATGAGTGCAACTGTGTGGTAGTTTGAACATTCTTTGGCATTGCCTTTCTTTGGGATTAGAATGAAAACTAACCTTTTCCAGTCCTTTGACCACTGCTGAGTTTTCCAAATTTGCTGGCATATTGACTGAAGCGCTTTAACAGAATCATCTAGGGATTTAAAATAGCTCAGCTGGAATTCCATCATCTCTACTGGCTTTGTTCAAATAATGCTTCCTTAGGCGCATTTGACTTCATACTCCAGGCTGTCTGGCTCTAGGTGAGTGATCACACCATCGTGGTTTTGCGGGTCACACGACTGAGCAACTGAACTGGACTGAACTGAACTGAAGACCTTTTTTGTATAGTTCTTCTGTGTATTCTTGCCACCTCTTCTTAATCTCTTCTGCTTCTATCAAGTCCTTACCTTTTCTGTTCTTTATCATGCCCATTCTTGCAAGTGTTCCCTTGTTATCTGCAATTTTCCTGGAAAGATCTCTAGTCTTTCCCATTCTGCTGTTTTCTTCTACTACTTTGCGTTATTCATTTAAGAAGGTTTTCTTATCTCTCCTTGCTATTCTGTGGAACTCTGCATTTGTTTGGGTATATCTTTCCCTTTCTTCCTTGTTTTTCACTTCTCTTCAATGGATATAGAATTTCAGTTTTACAAGGTAAAACAGATCTGGAGATCTGTTGTATGACAAGGCCCTGTATAGAGTTTATAAACTTAAAAATGGTTATGATAGTAAATTTTTTTCTTTTTTTATGATGATAAGTTTTATGTGTTTTTATCTCATAAAAAATGTATTCTGTAAAAAGAAAATATTGTATATCGTTTGGTCATTATAATAACATATTCCTTTTTATAACGTTTTTGTAACTTGCTACTAATAAGTTCAATCCTAAAGAAAATAAACCCTGAATATTCACTGGAAGGACTGATGCTGAAGCTCCAGTACTTTGGGCCATCTGATGTGAAGAGCCAACTCATTGGGAAAGACTCTGATTCTGGGAAAGATTGGGGGCAGGGGGAGAAGGGGGCAACAGGATGACATGGTTGGACGGCAGTACCAACTCAATGGACATGAGTTTGAGCAAACTCCAGAGATAGTGAAGGACAGGAAAGTCTGATGTGCCGCAGTTCATGGGGTTGTAAGAGTCGGACACGACTTAGTGATTGAACAACAGTAACTAATATGACAGAAATATCTTGTTGCTCAGTGGTTTAGAATCTGCCTGCCAGTTCAGGAAGGCACAAGAAATTCTAGTTTGATACCTGGGTTGGGAAGATTCCCTGGAGTAGGAAAGGGCAACCCACTCTAGTATTCTTTTGCCTAGAAAATTCCATGGACAGAGGAGCCTGGTGGGTTGCGAAGAGTTGGACATGACTGAGCAACTGATCATACACACAAATAAATTATAGAATATACTAACGTGAATTTTAAGCACAAAGATGCAGCTTATTTAGTATAATGAACAGTACAAGTTGAATGGAAGACTTTAGTGCAAATAGAAACACATTAATATAAACAAAATCCAGTATTCTAAAATAAATATTCTTTTCAGATTGTTTTTGAACATTTCCTGGTCCTATTTTTTTCTGTGGAATAATTTTATAAAATTGTTCTATTTGTGTATAGGCCATTCTGTTGTCTACTGTTAAAATTTTTAGTTAACTATTAAAAGCATGTAGAAAAATGGATTGTTGTCATTTTAATGTTAACACTTTATTGTTTTTTATTAACCTACTGCAGTCAGCCTGGCTGGTACCCTTTGGGCTGACATAGCAGCTGTGTCAGCATATCCATGGTCAGCTAATTCTTCTGTCATTCCAGTTGTGTTTCATTCAGATTTAATTTTCAGTATTAACGCTTTTCCTTTCTTTGTTGCGCTTCAGTCTTTTTGTCCAGTTTCCTCTTCTAGTTTTTTGTTTTTGTAAAATGTCATGAGCATTTATCATGGGAGATAAAGAGGCAACACAGCTATATGCTTTGCTGCCTGTGCCAGAACTGAATAAGAGATGTGACTCATCACTAACAGACTTTAAAAAAAGAACGTCCAGCTGTTGTCTGTATGCTGATTTGTGTACTAATGGAAAGCTAGAGTACTATATTCAGTTGCATACAGCGGATGTCAGTAACCGAAATTTGAATTGTGTTGTTGAGAGCTGGTGTTATTTAATTAAACTATAGTAACTGAAATATGTATATGTTGGACCTGTGAAAAGCAAGGACTGTCCAGAAATTACTCTCTTTTCCTGCCCATTCCTAATCCAACTCTAGCATTTTGACTGAGGTCTCTGTGTCTACTTGGTCATCTCATCAATCTCATATTCCAAAGCATGATGGTTTATTTTGTTAATTTTATATGATTATAGCATGGTATTTTTTTTCTTCCCCCTCTCAGGTCATATTCCGAAAGCTTGGATTAGCACTGCCATGGACCTTCGGGTAGATGAGTAAGTGTCACATGAAAAGTCTAATTTTAATTATCTTAATTGTTTCTATCCTTTTAGTTGTTTGCTACTTTCCAGATGTTTTATTTAAATTTAGCCTTTACATGAAAGAAAATTGTATTCAGAGGCTTCCCTGGCAATCCAGTGGTTACGGCTTCATGTTTCCAATGCAAAGGGCATGGGTTCGATCCCTGGTGGGGGAACTAAGATCCCACATGCAGCATGGCCAAAAAAATATTATTAAAAGAATTGTATTCATTTTTGAGTATATATATACATTCAAAAAAAATGAATAAAATTCTTTTAATAATATTTTAAGTGGACTTGAGTTCTACGGGCATGCCTCTCTTGTTTCTCTCCTCAATAATCATTCTATGCTGTGTTAAAGTAGAGAAGCACTGTACTGTGGTTTTATTCTTAATTGTGCCTGTATGGAAACCAGATTTGAGTTGTGTCATGTGGCCAGCTGAAGTTCCTAAGTAGCAGTGGAGTGACAGCACTGGGGTTTATTGTTCCAGTTGTTTCCACATGCACTTTGCACGTAGGTAAAGCTTTAATTTTTATTTGGCAAAAAAATACAAACTTCTCTATTACTATTTGTTCTTTTAGTTATTGGTTATTCCACTGTGATACTTTTTGTATGATCCTAATTACTACCACTTAAAAAAAAAATAGCACTTTCATTGTCTTTTAAAAAAATATTTCTTTACTTATTTGACTGTGCCAGGTCTTAGTTGTGGCAGGTGAGATCTAGCTCCCTGACCAGGAATCGAACCTGGGCCCCCTGCATTGGGAGCATGGAATCTTAGCCACTGGACCACCAGGGAGGTCCCTTAACTACCATCACTTTTGAGAAGTGAGAATATTGACATTTATGAATGTTTGAGATATTATGATTTCTGCATAGGAGATTTCATTTCCTAACTTGTAAAAGTTTCTTGGTAAAATTTACTTTCGTCTTCTGCTTAATCACTAGATATGAAACCAAATGGGCAGGTCACTTATTATGTTAGCCCAGATTTTAAACTTGGTCAGATAGAAAAAGAATGATATTTGATAGAAATTTAACATAATGCTTTTTTCCTCTATTTCCCTTAAAAAATGTTTTGCTTCTATGGCAGTGTGTGGTATTATGGTCTTAACGTTGGCCAGGTCCTCAGTAATGTTTATTTAAAAGCAGAAAAAAACATTATTTCCCCCCTTCCCTCTCCCATCCCCAAGGAGTGTCAAGTACTATGCTGGGCACCCCTAACATAAACTGTTGTAAATCACCTAAAAGCCCTAAGAGTTAGAAGGAAGAGATTATGCCACCATATGGATGAGGAAGCTGAGGGTAGGTTAGGTCAAGTGATTAACAAGATCACAGCATTTGCAAATAGCAGAGTCAGAAGTTCCACTCCTGTTTTCACAGTTGCTAAGTGTCTGTTTGTAGAATTATGATGATGTTGCAAATTGAGCTATTCAAGGTTTTGGTAAGATTGCCTGTGTTCTGTTTACTTAGCATTCTAACAGAGTTTCTTAAATTGACTTAAAAGTAGAGTTTGTTATTTTTAGATAGTACTTTGTGTCCTTAACTATTATGAAACTGTTTATGCATATACAGATAGAGTTGAAATCTGGTCCAGGAGAGGTGCTAATCTTGTTGAATGGTTTTTAAGTATCAAGCTACAAAACAACAATACTAAATTGTACCCAGCCTCCTGGGGAAGTCTTCCTCTGTCATAGAAAATGACACTGAGGATTTGAAATGCAAGAAACTGAGAGCTAGTTTAGGCCTACTCTTCCCTCAAGGCTCCCTTGTGCACTTTGTAAGAAAGTATTAGTGAGAGAACTGTATAGAGTACCAAAGAGGAGGAATTTGCCACCGTTACTGTTCAGAAATAGGATTGGCTTCTCAGCGTGGGGCCCCAGGTCTCTTAAATGCTTAGACTGAAGTCTTCCCACAGGATTAAACAGTGATTTCTGTTCTCGTAGGCAGTTTCATAGGCCTCTTGACACTGTGAGTGGCCTCTTGAATCTCTCGTTACTCTACCACGTCTGGCTGTGTGGTGTCTTTGTCCTGATGACTTGGTACATCTCATGGCTGCTCTTCAAAATCTATGCCACAGAGGTTAGTATTGAGTTTCTGTCAGTACTTCTCTCTTTTGGAGCGCAGAGCTTCATTTTGGTAGCACACTCATCAGCCTGTTGTTGTGCCCAAAGCCATTTTGTGAAGTTGGGTTTTGTTTTTTTTCTGAGACTTCACAAGAAATGTGTCAGTAGTTATGACCATCGTTTAATTATAGTGTTTTTTGTTTTTGTTTTTTCCTAAGGAAAAGTATTAGTATTTATTCTTAATGTTAGAAAACTAAACTGAATGAACAGTTAGTTAAACTTGCTATGAGTTATCTCTAGTGTAATTCTCTTCAGAAAATTTCCGTTTCTCTATTGAGTGTATACTAGATTGGCCTGGATTTTAGTTAATTTTATATGCTATTGATATAGGTGCTATTAAAATATTTAAATATAAGGCAATACAAATACATATTCTTTGAAGGAAATTTTAGAATTTATATTGAAGAAATGATTTTAAATGAATAGGAATAGCATTGTCTTCATCATTCAAATGTTCATCTTAGAAAATGAGTGTTTCTGTTTTATTTTACCATTTCTGTAGATTTGTATCCGTCAGTGGCTTCAGAGAACTTTTGTTTCTTAAATTTGTTTTTATTATTGGAAGCCAGGGATCCAGTAATTTTGAGAAAGTAACATTTTAGAAGGTAGTGTATTTGAGTATATATAATTTTAATGCTAGCTGTTTTTGTAAGGAACACTAAAAATGTTAAATTTGGTGTCTTGTCTTCTTTATAATGAATTGCAAATAGTGATAAATATACTGAATGTCATTAGTGCTAATATACTGAATGTAATTTGTCATGAAAACAAGACATTGCATAGTCTTTATATTTAATTATATTTGATAGGCTCATCTATTCCCTGTTCAACCACCATTTTCAGAAGACTCAGATGAATGCCTCCCAAAAGTTTTAAACAGCAATCCTCCCCTCATCATAAAGGTACCAGAGCTATGCATTTTGTGTATTTACACAGTCATCTCTAACTTACGGAATGATCTTCGTATTTAACATATTTATATTTTTTGAAGGTCTAGAATATTCTAATACTGTAAAAAGTATTGTAAAAATCACCTACATGCTACATTGAATGTTATTACTTTTTCCAACTTCCATTCCAGGTGACTAAAATGCAAATATATATTGCGATGTATGTGTATAAGCTAGACTATTTCTATGTTTAGGAGAGATAGAAAAATATTTCAAGTATGAAATATAATGATATACAAAGATATACATTGGTTTTTCACAAATTCCTCATGGTAGCAAAACAAAACACTTTTTTTTTAGTCACTGGATTAGGAAATATTTTCACTCACATAGTATCGTTGACTCTTATGATCAAAGAAAGTTTGTTATGATCAGAGAGTACATAGTTAATGAACTGTCTTAAAGTTTGAATAATGATAATCTGAAACAAATTTTAATCAAAAGTCTAAAGAATTTGTAACATGTTTCTAAATCAACCTAAGTGAGAATAAATTACTTTGATTTTGAAATTTTAAAGTAGAACGTAACATATGTGGTTTTGTTAAGAGTTCATAGTACGTAAAAAAGAATTAAAGTAAAACCTGGAGTTTGGATTATACTCTAGAAAAGTTGTAAACTAATAAGAAAATGACCCACTGAAGTTCTAATTACCCTTAAATATCAATTATGCTTAGTTATTAGATAAAAATATCAGATACTCATTTGGTTATTTAACAGATCTGTAATTATTGGGCACATGTCCGTCACTGCTAGTTGCTTAGGGTATAATGATGAATAAGACAAAGCACAACCCAATGGATAAGGCAGATACACAAAATAATGAAAATTTACTGTGGTAAGTGCAACAGAAACCACTTACTCTGCTTGGGACCCAGACAAGAAACCTTCACAGAAGGGAT
The DNA here is from genome assembly GCA_006410615.1 of Neotragus moschatus. NCBI lineage: Eukaryota > Metazoa > Chordata > Mammalia > Artiodactyla > Bovidae > Neotragus > Neotragus moschatus. The sequence goes on along the minus strand of SJYA01000418.1, from coordinate 929,489 downwards.
GGCGTCTTGAATGATAAGTGAAGTGGTTTGTCAGGGAACAAAATGAAGATCTATATAAAAAAGCACAGAGTATGTTGTGTATCTGCTGCATGCTGGGTACTACCTTTGGATATGGTAGTGAGCAAGGTGTTGTCCCTGCCTCACAGCTTAGTGGCTGGTACCAGGTGAGACAAGTAAGTAGGCACTTAATATAAATTACAGTAAGCACAGCAGGTGAGAGCTGTGTGAGTGTGTTTTTGTCAGGGAGGCCAGGGAAGTTCCAGGAGGAAGTGATGTTTATGTTTCCCACCACAAGATGGAAAGGAACACAGTTCCTTTCTGTAATTCCTTGCTACCTGGAGCCCATAGTGACTAGGGTAGCCCACAGAGGGTAGAGGCAGGAAAGTGAAAGTCTTGAAGGAGAAGTTATGGTTCTGAAAAGTCTTCCCTTCATGAAAAATCTCAGCTGATTTCCCCTTAGATACATAGTATTGAGCCCCATTCATAAATAAAATTTTGTGTAGAGGATAAAAATTTAAATAATGTGTATTTTCTTTCAGTATTTGGCCCTGCAGGACCTGATGTTGCTTTCTCAATATTCTCCTTCACGAAGACAAGAAGTTTTTAGCCTTAGCCAACCAGGTATTGCTAAAAGTAATAGACCTAATAGGAATTGAGTGTGTGTGTCAGAAAGCAATCTACTTAAAATTTTTGGTGAGTGAGATGTATTTATTAAAACATTGCACATCAGTGAGTCTGTTAAAGTATCGATTTGAATCTTATACAGCTAAGTGTTCACATTGTTGTGGTTAAAAATTATGTTTCTAGGGAAAGTATTTTTCAACTTTTATGTTATTTCTTTCAGCCCCCATCTTCCCTTCACCTAAAGAAGTTGTGAGGTAGGCTGACAGTTTTAGAGCAGAAAGGTACAGTTTAAGAATCCCAGAAGTTTTAATGCTACAAAATTTCTTAAAAATCAAGTGGTCTGATTTTCTCATGGAGGACCTATGTCTCAAGAGAGATTAAGTGGCTTAATAAAGTTAATGTGAAGAGTTGGAATTAAGAAATTCTGTCGCTTGACTCTTAAGTGCAGAGTTCCCTATTCCGGCCGTGCTACTTTGCCTCCCTGTAAAAAGGAATGTGAAAAGGAACTAGATTTGATGGTGATCCGTCCAAGGAGGCTCTTGGCAACTTTGGAACTCTTCTCCATTGTTACTTGCCAAGCTCCTCAAGGTTGCAGCTGTGCCAGTAATGCTCCGCCTAGTTGTTAGAAGAAAACCTTCCAGCCCAGCACCAGTAGGGACAGAGCCGGGTGGCTTTATCTCTCTCTAATAAGCTCTTTATTGTTGGGCCAAACTTGTCAATTCCCACATTATAAAATAAACCTGTAGTTACATGGTACATGGTAATAAAATCCGGTTCTATAAAAATATAAATGGATGAGCACCCCTCTCCTTTTGTGGTGTTCAGTCACCAAGTCACATCCGACTGTCTGCCACCCCGTGAACTGCAGCACATCAGGCTTGCCTATCCTTCACCATCTCCCTGAGTTTGCTCAGACTCATGTCCTTTGAGTTGGTGATGCCATCTAACCGTCTCATCCTCTGTCACCCCCTTCTCCTTTTGCCCTGTCGCCCCCTTCTCCTTTTGCCCTCAGTCTTTCCCAGTATGAAAAAAAATCCACTGCTGATGCTATGAAAATTAACTGTAGCAATTCTTTTCTAGTAGGCTTAGGTTTACTTAAGAATTCCCTATACACTAAATGTTTTCACCAGATATTCAAGTAAACTCTAACAAGGTGGCCTGTTCTCTGCCAAAGGACATATTATTAACTGGGCAGAGAAATAGAGATCAGATTTATGGTTACCGGAGGTGAAGGGTAGAGGAGAGAGAATTAGATGAAGGCAATCAAAAAGTACAAACTCTCAGTTATAAGATAAATATGTACTAGGGATGTATGTGCAATATGATAAATATAAATATAATAATGTAGTTACAATATAATATAAATATAAATATAATTATACTGCTGTATATTATAATGAAAGATAGTGTAAATCCTGAGTTTTCATCACAAGGAAAATCATTTTTTTTCTATTTGTTTAATTTGTATCTGTCAGAGATGATTGATGTTCGCTAAACTTACTGTGATTACCATTTCATGATGTGTGGAAATCAGATCATTAGGCTGTATATACCTTAAACCTGATACAGTGCTGTGTGTCAATTATGTCTCAAAACTGGAAGAAAAAAATGTAATTGGACCATGAAATTAGTTCCTTTGTGGTCCTAAGTTACAGCAGAATAAAACATCCTGGGGCCTATTGTTGAAGTATTGTGTTTGTTTTCAGGTTAAGTGGTATTTCTCTTTTGAGCTGTAAATAGAGGGAAAGATTTAAGGAGGGACCTAAGCGAAGAGAGAAAGATTTATTTGGCACCCAGGATGAGAAACCAGTTTTCAGTGGATTCCTCTGCTATTCTGAACACACAGTGAAGCACAGTTGGTTTTTACATGACAGCTGTAGGAGATAAAGGTTTTAGAAATCAAAAGATAGAAAGCAATTAAGAGTGTGGATCATAGTAGTTTAGTAGGAAAGCAGATTCATAAACCCTCTACGTGTGAAGTATGATCACTATCAAATAATATGTCTCTTCTGTAGATACAATATCAAATAGGGGCTCTTTTGCAAATGAAAATGTAAGGAAGCACAGTAGGTCAGCCATAGCAGTTTAGAGGTCACTGGGGGCCATGGGGTGCATCTCATTAGACATGGTCAGTGTCTTAGTCTTTGGTCCGTTCAGTATTGCTAGTGAAGTAACCTGGGTCTATTTTACTCAAATCGTGTTCCTGTGTTTGGCTTTATTTTAGCAATCAATTTGAGAGTTTTTTTTTTTTTTTTTAATGGTAAAATAGCAAATTTTGTTTTGTAGACTTAGGAAAATTATTTCACCCAAATATTTATCGAATTTCTGTTACTAGATGGCTTGAGTATAAACAATGGCTTAATAGTAGAAAAGTGGGCCCTACTGCAAAGTGTAATAAGCATTTCTCATTGATATTTCTCCTTATTTTGAGAGGATACTATAAGATTATCTTCATTTTAAAAGCTGATATTTTTGGACCTCTTAGGTGGGCATCCCCACAATTGGACAGCTATTTCAAGAGAGTGTTTGAATCTTTTAAATGATATGACTCAGAAACTTGTGCTCTACCAAGAAGCTGCTGCTACGAATGGGAGAGTGACGTCTTCATCGTACCCAGTAGAACCTAAGAAGTCGAATTCTCCAGGTAACTCCTTACACTACTAAGAGAGGGAAAAGCACTTACATTCTATTTCCTAAGAAAGATAACAGTAGTTAATCTAAGGATTAGATTGTATGTAAGTGTGAAGTATATATTTTTAGGCAGAATTGATCCAATATATGGGATATTGTACTGAACCAAGAAGGCAGCCTGAGTATCGTTGTAGATTGAAAAAATTAAGTTCATTATGGTGGTAGTGTTAAAAAGGCTAACACATGTTGGTCATTAACCAGAAGACTTCAGTTTAGCCTGCTGCTGTTGCTGCTAAGTTGCTTCAGTCATGTCCAACTCTGTGCGACCCCATAGACAGCAGCCCACCAGGCTCCCCCATCCCTGGGATTCTCTAGGCAAGAACACTAGAGTGGGTTGCCACACTAGTGGTTTCCTTCTCCAGTGCATGAAAGTGAAAAGTGAAAGTGAAGTTGCTCAGTCATGTCTGATCCTCAGTGATCCCATGGACTACAGCCTACCAGGCTCCTCTGTCCATGGGATTTTCCAGGCAAGAGTACTGGAGTGGGGTGCTATTGCCTTCTCCCAGAGCCAAGTGAATCTTTACAAGTAGTAGTGGATGCTGTTCTGATTGCAGTATCTCAGAGGTAAAAAATTGCTCGAATGCCAGAGAGAAGTAACTGAAGTGATTTAGGGATGGGGGTGTCACATTCATTGTTTTAAGGTAGCTAAATGTTTGAAAGATGAAAGCTGAGAGGAAGAAGTAGAGGTAGAGGAACCTATGCTATTTCATGAAACACCTTAAGTAGGTGATACTTAGGAATGTAAGACTGAGAAAACGACTTAATGTTCTGATGCCTTGGGAGCCAGGCACTTAAAGAAAATGGGCAGAACTAGCTGGGTGAGGACCATAGTAAACTTGGGGGCATAAGCTTCATCTGAAATGGAAAACTATGGGTTAGCTTTGATCCATGGTTCCCATGTGAGAATTTGGGCCCAGTATCTGAACTTCTGATACTGGACGTTTATAACATTGTACAGGAGGCAGTTATCAGAACCATCCCCAAGAAGAAGAAATGCAAAAATGCAAAATGATTGTCTGAGGAGGGCTTACAAATAACTGAGAAAAGAAGAGAAGCAAAAGGCAAAGGAGGAAAGGAAAGATATACCCATCTGAATGCACAGTTCCACAGAATAGCAAAGAGAGGTAAGAAAGCTTTCCTAAGTCAACAGTGTAGAGAAGTACAGGAAAACAGTAGAATGGGAAAGACTAGAGATCTCTTCAGGAAAATTACAGATATCAAGGGAACATTTCATGCAAGGATGGGCATGATAAAAGACAGAAGCGGTATGGACCTAACAGAAGCAAAGATATTAAGACAAGGCGGCAAGAATATATAGAAGAACTATACAAAAAAAATCTTAACAGTGCAGATAACCGTGATGGTGTAATTACTCATCTATAGCCAGATATCCTGGAGTACAAAGTCAAGTGGGTCTTAGGAAACATCACTATGAACAAAGCTAGTGGAGGTGATGGGATTCCAGCTGAGCTATTTCAAATCCTAAGAGAATATGCAGTGAAAGTGCTGCACTCAATATGCCAGCAAATTTGGAAAACTCAGCAGTGGCCACAGGACTGGAAAAGGTCAGTTTTCATTCCAGTCCCAAAGAAAGAATGCCAAAGAATGTTCAAACTACTGCATAATTGCACTCATTTCACATGCTAGCAAGATAATACTCAAGATCTTTCAAGCTAGGCTTCAACAGTATGTGAATCAAGAACTTCCAGATAAACAAGTTGGGTTTAGAGGCAGAGGAACCAGAGATCAAATTGCCAAGATCTGCTGAATCACAGAAAAAGCATGAGAATTCCAGAAAAACATTTACTTCTTCTTCATTGACTATTCTAAAGCCTTTGACTGTGTGGATCACAGCAAACTGTGGAAAATTCTTAAAGAGCTGGGAATAACAGACCACCTTACCTGTCTCCTGAGAAATCTGGATGTGGGTCAAGAAGCAGCAGTTAGAACCAGGAACAACAGACTGGTTCCAAATTGGGAAAGGAGTACGTCAAAGCTGTATATTGTCACCCTGCTTATTTAACTTATATGCAGAGTATATCATGTGAAATGCCAGTCTGGATAAAGCACAAGCTGGAATCAAGATTGCCAGGAGAAATATCAGTAACCTCGGATATGCTGATAACACCACCCTTATGGCAGAAAGTGAAGAGGAATTAAAGAGCCACTTGATGAAGGTGAAAGAGGAGAATGAAAAAGCTGGCTTAAAACTCAACATTCAGAAAACTAAGGTCATGGCATACAGTCCCATCAGTTCAGTTCAGTTCAGTCTCTCAGTCATGTCCGACTCTTTGCAACCCCATGAATTGTAGCACGCCAGGCCTCCCTGTCCATCACCATCTCCCACTTAATGGCAAACAGATGGGGAAACAATGGTAACAGTGACAGACTTTATTTTCTTGGGCTCCAGAATCACTGCAGATGGTAGCTGTAGCCATAAAGTTAAAAGACACTTGCTTCTTGGAAGAAAAGCTATGACAAACATATCATATTAAAAAGCAGAGACGTCATTTTGCCGACAAAGGTCCTTATAGTCAAAGCTATGGTTTTTCCAGTAGTTGGGTATAGATGTGAGAGTTGAATCATAAAGAAGGCTGAGCACTGAAGAGTTGATGCTTTCGAACTGTGGTGTTGGAGAAGAGTCTTGAGAGTCCCTTAGACAGTATGGAGATCAAACCAGTCAGTCCTAAAGGAAATCAATCCTGAATATTCATTGAAAGGACTGATGCTGAAGCTCCAATACTTTGGCCAGCTGATTTGAAGAGCCAACTCATTGGAAAAGACTCTGATGCTGGGAAAGATTGAAGACAGGAGGAGAAGGAGACAACAGAGGATGAGATGGTTGGATGGCATCACCGACTCGATGGTCATGTGTTTGAGCAAACTCCGGGAGATGGTGATGGACAGGGAAGCCTGGTGTACTGCAGTCCATGGGGTTGCAAAGAGTAGGACTGAGTGACTGAACAACAACAACAATCTGAACTTCTGGTCTTTTTCTCTTTCTTTTAAAGAGACAGCTGAAGAAGTTTTGGGGGAAATCTATCACTTTTTAAACATTGACAACTAATCTTGATATGTTAAAAAAAATCACTATATGGGCCAAAGGAAACATATCTCTGACTTTGATTTCATTATTCTGCTGGCCTCATAGACCACGGAGAGATTGCAGAAGAAAAGTGATTTAGATAAGTTCTTGAATGTCAAGTTTTAAAAGATTCTACTGTGTTTCAGATGTTGTCAGCATTCAGATTAGCATTTATTTATTCAACAAGTAATCATTGAATGACTGCCAGTACCAAGCACTACCAGAGAATCAAAGATGCAGAAACATTCTTGGGCCTGACCTTTAGTGGGAGGCACACAAATGATGATAAGACAGTGTAACTATTAAAAGGAAGTCTGAATGAGTAGGGTGATGCTTGATAATGAAAGGAGGAGTTTAAAGTTGGTCCTGTAAAGATGTGGAGCCATTAGAGGATTTGAATAGTTATAGTTTCATTAAATTAGCATTTTAGAAAGATCATTGCAATTCTGAGTTGGGGGGATCCTGGCTGGGTCTGAGCAAATATGGATTAGTCATTTCTTTAAATTGTTGTCCTATCCCATCAGTCAGAATTTGCCTTTAATTTGAGGAATAATTACAAAACTTAAAAGCACTGATCTTGAGACTTCCCTGGTGGTCCAGTGACTAGGACTGTGCTCCCAATTCAGGGGGCCCGGGTTCAATCCCTGGTTGGGGAAGTAGATCTCACATGCTGCAATGAAGATCAAAGATCCTGAGTGTGGGAGCTAAGACTTGGCGAAGTCAAATAAATAAATAGAATTAAAAAAAATTAAAAAACAAACCCTACCAGTTTTAATTTTTAAATTGATTCTTTAGCTATTTCTTATTGTCATTTAAAAAGTCATGTAGTGAAAATTTGGTTCTTATAAATGTTTAGTGTCTTATGCCAGTTTTATTAAAAAGATAGAATACTAGTATAATTTATTGTCTTTGTGCTTTGTGCTGGAGTGGCAGAAAGATATTTTTGTACAAGAGACTGTATAATTGGTAGAGTTATAAGATAATTTTTGAAGAAGCTGTTTACAGAACAGATGTATAGATATCCTGGACAAGTTAATCACTGGTGTGACTTTTGTTAACTTTAAAGAACTCTACGGAAAATGGGATAAGGTTAGTGCTCTGTACATTTTCACACTATAGATTTGATTTGCCAAGTAATGGTTACAGTAAGAATATACAGTAACCCAGGGCATATACTAATGCAATAAAGTTGTTGTCGTTTAAAAATAAAATACATAAGTTCGCTCAGTGCAGCTTTGAATTGGAGAAATTGACCTTGAAGATGAAGATACCTGTTTAGGGTAAAAAACCGAGAGAGGCTGAACCAGTCTGACAGAAAAAGATGTATAAAGCTCCTTAAGTGGTCACCAAGTTGCAGTAGTAAAATCTAGATGTTGAAATTGTAAACTTAGGTGGAAACAATCTACTGAGCCTTGGTTAAATGAGTTAAACAAAGAATTGAGATGTGTAAAATTTGAAAACCTCCACTCTGGCCTACTTCGATCAAATTGCCTCTTCTCAGTGCTGGATCTGTTCTTTTACAGAAGAAACTGCGTTTCAGACCCCCAAATCTAGCCAGATGCCTCGGACTTCAATGCCATCATTAATTAAGACATCACTGTTCTCCTCAAAATTATCTACACCTGATGTTGCAAGTCCCCTGGCCACCCCATTTGGCTCTAGTGTAGTGAACCGGATGGCCGGAATTTTTGATGTAAACACAAGCTATGGGTCACCTCAAAGTCCTCAGCTCACAAGAAGAGGGCCAAGATTATGGACTTCAGCTTCTGGTGAGGACCGTTTATTTTATAAAATTTGAAATGTCATAGTTCCAGAGAATCATACAGCCTAAGTTTTTGCCTTCTTGGTTTTTTTTTTTTTGTAGATCAGCAAATGACTGAACTTTCTAATCCTCCATCTACCTCTGTTAGTGCTGAGGGTAAGACAGTGAGACAGCCCAATGTGATTTACTCATGGATTCAGAATAAACGTGAACAGGTAGGATGATATGGGTATAGGATTTATATTTACATATAGCATTGAGAATATCAAGGATCTCACATAAGTAAGCCATCAGAAATAAATAGAACTTCGGGGATGCTTCATATATTAAATTGACCCATATGAAATTACTAGTATTTGGTTTTGAGTTATACAAATTACAAGTTCATATGGCTTAACCTAATGCAATCAATGCCTTTGATCTATGAAATCTTTCATTTAAGAGATATTTATTGATTTCTTCATATTCACTGGATGTGTTTTTAGATACTGGGAAAACAGCAAACAAAAGTCCCTGACTGTATGTTTGCATTGCTGGGAGAAATATCAGTAACCTCAGATATGCAGATGACACCACCCTTATGGCAGAAAGTGAAGANCAGAGGATGAAATGGCTGGATGGCATCACCAACTCAATGGACATGGGTATGGGTAGATTCTGGGAGTTGGTGATGGACAGAGAGGCCTGGCGTGCTGCAATTCATGGGATCACAAAGAGTTGGACACGACTGAGCGACTGAATGAACTGAACTGAGGGCAGATAGCTGAGCAACCACATGTATTATAGTTCTGCGTGGTGAGATGAGGTAGCAGGCACCTGGAACAGCTTGTCAGGCTCATTAGCTGTTGTAAAGACTGAAATTTTCTCTGAATGACATGGATGACTACTGCATGGTTTTACCCACAAGAATGACATGATGTAACCTTACATTTTGAAAGTACTGCTCTGTTGAGACTAGATCTTCAGCGGGCAGGAGTGGAAACAGAGAGACAGTAGTAAAGCTGTTAGAGTAATCTGGTGACCATCCAGATAATGGTATCTGGATGATGGTATCTGTGACCTGAGTGATGGTGATGGAGACTGTAAAATGTGATCAAAGTCGGGATGTATTTTGAAGATAGGTATGATAGGATTTGCTTATGGTTTAGTTGTGGTGTGAAAGAGTCAGTGTTGATTTTGAAGCTTTGGCCCGAGGATCTGAAACAATGTAGTTGCAGTTTATTGAGTTGCAACTTTCTGATGATTCTGGAAAAGAGATTTGATAGAGAAGAGGTAGGGAAATCATGAGTCTGATTTTAGACATAGCAATTTTGAGATACTAGACAATCCAGTGAAAATACTGAATAAGATATTAGACATGTATCTAGAGTCTAGGGGAAAGTCCAGGTTAGAATTGAAATTTTGGAAGTCATCAGAGCATGAAAGCCATGAGACTCCATGAAAATTATTGGCAAGTGTAGATATAGAAGAAAAGAGATGCAAGAACTGGAACCCTTTGATAACAAAGTCTGGGAGATACGGAGGAATAGCAAAGGAGACTGAGCACCATTAAAGTGAGAAAGAAACAAGAAAAGGGTCTTTCAGACAGAAGTGTCAGATGTTGCTGAAAAGAAGAGATGCTGCTATGTCTGAAAAGAAGCATGAGGTTCAAACTAAAAATGAACTGGTGTGCTAGGAATATGGAGGTCATTGAGTCCTTGACGAGAGCTGTTGGGTGGCGTAGTAGCAACGAATACCTGACTGGCATGGGTCCCATAGAGACTGGGAGAGGAATTGGAAGACACAGAGAAGCTACATCTTTCAAGGAGATTGACTGTAAGGGGACCAGAGAAATGGGTGAATAGCTGGGGGAAGTTGAGAGGTCAGGGAAAGGTTTTATTTTTTAAGATGAGAGAAATAACATGTTTGTTGATAGAATGCTCAGTTAATAGAGAGGGCAGAACTGAAGGCATTTTACAAAACTTCAGCATCACCTATGGCTCTGTGTGTGCAAGTACTACTGTGTCATGAATTTACTTTCAAGTCAGTTGGGTTATGTAGCTTTTAACTTAATATTNGGAGACTGAGCACCATTAAAGTGAGAAAGAAACAAGAAAAGGGTCTTTCAGACAGAAGTGTCAGATGTTGCTGAAAAGAAGAGATGCTGCTATGTCTGAAAAGAAGCATGAGGTTCAAACTAAAAATGAACTGGTGTGCTAGGAATATGGAGGTCATTGAGTCCTTGACGAGAGCTGTTGGGTGGCGTAGTAGCAACGAATACCTGACTGGCATGGGTCCCATAGAGACTGGGAGAGGAATTGGAAGACACAGAGAAGCTACATCTTTCAAGGAGATTGACTGTAAGGGGACCAGAGAAATGGGTGAATAGCTGGGGGAAGTTGAGAGGTCAGGGAAAGGTTTTATTTTTTAAGATGAGAGAAATAACATGTTTGTTGATAGAATGCTCAGTTAATAGAGAGGGCAGAACTGAAGGCATTTTACAAAACTTCAGCATCACCTATGGCTCTGTGTGTGCAAGTACTACTGTGTCATGAATTTACTTTCAAGTCAGTTGGGTTATGTAGCTTTTAACTTAATATTGAGAAAATTATTTTCCTTGTAAATGTCAACTAATAGAAAACTACTTCTGTCTTAAGATCTTTTTTTTTTCTTTTTTTTTTGATAGAGGAAACATGCTCCTTTTTGGCATTAATATTAAGAGGTTAAAGGGTAGGATAGTTGTAGAGAATTGAGAAAGAATATGGTTTTAGGAAATGTCACCAGAACTACTTTTTGATTATGACAGGGCTCTAATTTGAAGGCTAGACATGTGTACATGAGAGTGCAGTTTAGATTAGACTGCCTGTCTTGGTTATCCAATTTATAGTACAAAGGTATTTACTTACTTGGTTTACCTTACCTTTCTTTGTAAAGTGTGATGTGTTTCATTTAAGTTAGTGTCCGGAAGAACCTGGAAATGTGTAATATTATATTTGAGTAGCATCGAACTGTTCATGTGATAATTCTTCCCTTTTTTTCCATCTCAGGTTAAGAATTTCTTATCAAAACGAGTGCTGATAATGTATTTTTTCAGTAAGGTAAGAGTATGTAGTTATAACATTGGGAGTGGGGGGGAGAGAAGACAAAATAAGAAATGAAGTAGTAAATAGGATTAGACTTTTCAATATTTAGCTTGATCCTAGCAAGCCAAACAGCTTGGCATCATGTTTCACTAAACCTCCCTTTAAACAGTACCTGACCTAGAGAAGCATCTCCCATCAGTGACTTCCTGAGGCTGGGCTCTAGTGGCCTTCTGGGTCTCTTGGCTGCAGGCAGCTTTGTGCCAAGATGTGGCCCCTTCTTGCAAAGTGAGCAAATCTGTGGTGATCCTTCATGGCTCATTGTCCTGCTGACATCATTGTGGCCAGTTTGGTGTTCAGAAGAGAGATAACTGGGTTAGACTGCAGGTGTTAAACTGATGTTGGATTAAAGTTGTAATTCAGGCCACGAACTAAATGACTTTCCAGCTTGTCTGTCAGCTGCCCCAGCTGCTGTAGGAGAGTAAATCTCAGAGGTAGAAGCTAAAGATTCATTCCTGTTTTCACTGCTACAGCTGTTGTGTGTCAGTTAATCCTTTGATGAGGAAAACCTTTGCCCATGTGTAGGGGAATCTCGCTTCTCTGTTTTTGCAGATACTGCATTATTAACTAGTAGTGCACTCGTATTAATGCCTTGAGGTGAAAGTCTGTATTGGCATACATTCCTCATTTTATTCTTTGAGGATCCTACTGTGGTGGGGAGAGAGATCTGAGTAACTCTGGTAGAATATAGGTACATACAGCAAAGAATCCTTTCAAGTTCTTGAAACGTTTTTCACTGTGGTAGCAGGGAATATCCATGCCACTAGCAAGAATGTTTGCCAGAAACAATCTGTAGGCTCTCCATTAGAGCCCTGGGAAAACCCTTCAGACCCCTGAGAGAGGTGTCTCATCTTCTACCAAGAGAAAGAGAAGTTGTCTGAAGTTTTACTTCAGAGCTTAGTTTCAGAAGGATGGGAAGAAAACTTATCTTTTGTCTTTTGTGTGCCATGCTCCTTTCACTTGCTAAGTTGTGTCCGACTCTTTGCCATCCCCATGGATTACAGCATGCCAGGCTTCCGTGTCCTTCACTTTCTTCCAGAGTTTGCTCAAATTAATCCATTGAGTTGGTGATGCCATCCAACCATCTCATCCTCTGTCACACACTTCTCCTCCTGCCCTCAATCTTTCCCAGCATCAGGGTCTTTACCAGTGAGTTGACTCTTCACATCAGGTGGCCAAAGTATTGGAGCTTCAACATCTGTCCTTCCAGTGAATATTCAGGTTTGATTTCCTTTAGGATTGACTGGTTTGATCTCCTTGCTATCTAAGGGACTCTCAAGAGTCTTCTCTAGTACCACAGTTTCAAAAGCATCAATTCTTTGATGCTCAGCCTTCTTTATGGTCTAGCTCTGACATCTGTACACGACTACTGGAAAAACTATCCCCTCATTTAATTCTGACAGCATTCCTGTGAAGTATCATTTTGGCCTCATTTTACAGAGAAGGAAGCTTAGTAGTTAGCCTGAGGGCACATAGCCAGTAAGTGGCAGAGAAGAAGCTGAATGAGATCTCCTTTTTCCTTGGAAGTGAATGCTACCTTAGATTCTGATTTTGCAGGTGGATCTGTGTGATAAGGAGTTGTAGACACCACTGCTTAACATTGGGAAATGTAACATGCTATTGTGAATGGGCTTCATTGGCTGTATTATAGTAGCCACTTACACAGGCCAATTGTTGTTCTACATCACAATACCTTGCTGTATTAAAGACTGTTGGGTGGTTTTTCTTTGTAGTGGGGTTGAGGGTAGACACTTCAGGAAAGGTAGTATGTACTTACTTAGGCAGTACTTTTTTTTTTTTTTTTTAAAGCATTCGTAACCATTCTCTTTGGGCTTCCTTGGGGGCTCAGCGGTACAGAATCTGCCTGCAATGCAGGAGAGGCGGGTTCAATCCCTTGGAGAAGGAAATGGCAACCCACTCCAATATTCTTGCCTAGAAAATCCCATGGACAGAGGAGCCTGGTGGGCTACACTCCCTGGAGTCGCAAAGAGTTGGACCCTACTGAATAACTGAGCATGCATGCGACCATTCTCTTGAATGATCTCTATGTTAATCCTCTGAGGTGGGTTGAGGGAATATAACTTATTTTAAATGAGAAACTGAGGCACATAGAGATTTAGATACTTGGCCAGGGTCACAGAGTAAGTTGTAGCAGAATGCTTTATTGCAGTTAAATCATAATGTGTAAGAATTTCAGGTCTTAGCTCTTAAGAGGCAGCTGTGAACTTTTTATTATTTTAGTCTACATGGTTGATTAAATGAGATGATAATTTCTGGGCAACTGACTTAAATGTTTTTGTCATCTTTTAGCACCCAGAAGCCTCTATTCAGGCTGTGTTTTCAGATGCCCAAATGCATATTTGGGCATTAGAAGGTAAGTAGTCTCAGTGAGCTGCAACAATGATTTATTTATTCATTAAATATTGAGGTATTTAATGAAAGTCAGTTCTGGACTTTGACCTCAATCTTTGAATTTTCAGATACATTTTATGTGTTTGTTTTATATAGATAAATTTTTCTTATTTAGGTTTATTTTAATTTAGAGATTTTCCTTGTATATAAGTGGAGAAACAGCCTGGGGTTCTTGCGTCTTTCTTTACTTCAAAAAAATTGCAATTAATAGATTGTTTTTTAACCATCACCTTATGTTGATGTAACTTGCTTAATATATTTAAACATATTTAGCTTAGTTTTAGTTGTTAAAGAACTATTTCATCTTACAGATACCACCTTGTCAATGTTTAAATGATACCTCCTCAGAGAGGCCTTTCCTGACCACCCCATGAAAAGTGTCCTTACTTTGTCCCCTTATCAGGCTTTGTTTTCTTAGCCTTTATCACTGCCAAACACAGTATTATTTAAAAGAACTTTTTTCTATTAGAACATAAGTCAGATTCATCTTATTTAAGACTATTGCAGTTGAGCACCTTTTCCATCCCTTTTGCCTCTTTTTCTACTCTATTACTCCCTTTTTTATTTAGACTTTTATACATTCAGAATATTAATTCATCCTCAAATAGATGTATTGCAAGTAGATTTGCCTAATTTTGATTCAGTTTTAACTTGTTTCTTCTTTTCCCCTCGAGGTCTGTCTCACTTAGTAGCAGCATCATTTACAGAAGATAGATTTGGCGTAGTCCAGACCACACTACCAGCTATTCTTAATACTTTGTTGACGCTGCAAGAGGTAGGCAATATATGGGATGGGTGGAAGTAGAGGTCCTGTCTTTTCCCCCACCTAGCTTTTTCTGTCTGTTTCTTACATTTCACATTGAGTAACGAAAAACATGGTAGAAGTCAAAATAATGGTACTGTTCTCACTGTCAGGCACTTCCAGTCTAAGACAGACTAGGAAGATAAAGACTTTTAATTCATTTGTAAGTGTTAGTTTTATTGTAACAGAGAAGGTATATTAAACCTGTAGGACATACCTCTGGTAGTAATCAGATTACTTAGGGTATAGGAATTCTGTTCAGTACCACAGGTTTGCATCCTTATGTAATTTGTAGCTCCTGAAAGTGACCTGTAGTTAAGTTACTTGTGTAAATAAGAAGTTACTTATCGACTAGAGGCTTAAGAAGATAGAGCTGGAACCAATGGATTCCTGCTACGAGGCTGGGTGCATAGTTTTAAACTAACAGGTCTTTTTTAGGCTTAAAGGAGGAAAAATAAAACATATGCTTCTTGTTTTTCATTAGGCTGCCTTTCTTGACTTTATGTTGGGTGATATGTTTTCACTGCCTTGTATTACTAGTTCTCTGACAGATGAGGGATATAAACACTAAAGGCTGGGGACATTTAAAGGTAGGGGCTTGAGTGTACAGGTTTTCTGGAGGAAGTATTTCTGAACTAGGTTTGAGGGATAACAACTGGTGCATCTTTGGGTCTTGGGAAGCAATTTAAGATACGAGAGAAAATAAGCTTCGCTCTTCCTTTCTTCAGATCTCAATTCATTTTACCTCTTAGAATGTCTTACCCTTCAGAACCAATGATTTTTTTCTTCACTTTGTCCTCTTTGTGCCTACTTTCTCATGTATGTTATTTGATACATATATATACCCGTGGATAGCTTTATTATTTGGGTTCACTTCCCAACTACCTTACTGTAAAGAATTTTTTACTATTTCCACAGCGTCTACTGTTTGACTTATCTAACCGCACATTAGGGTAACCATGATTATGGATATATCTTTAGTATTCATAGCATAGCTTTTTTTTTTTTTTTTAAATCACTCTGGTTGTGTAGTTTAAAACAACAGTACAGTGTTCCCTAGTCTACAGAGTGATTTCATATCGTTTATTTTTTTTTGAACTTCAAGTCTATCTTGTGAAGTAAAGTGGAGATGTTTCAGCCCTGTCTTATACATGAAAGGGGCTTGGTAGTGCAGTAGCTTACCTCAGATCTCACACACATCTTAGTGGCAGAGCTGGGACGTGGTGTGATCTCACTGCAGGGCATTAGCAGTGGAACAGACTGAGTGACTTCACTTCACTTCACTTCAGACCTCAGGGAAAGCTGCAGATCCAGTCTCCGAACTTGTCTACTGTCTTCTGCTGGGCTTTTATTTTTACATAGGGTTCTCTTCAGAGAGAATGGCTCTACTTCTAGAACTGTAACTTTCAAACCTTTTAGACTATGCTATGTAGTACATTAGACTCAGAATATAGAGGGGTGTGTGTGTGTGTAACAAAAGATTCATACAACAGTGCCTACCTTTTATTTTGTGCTTCATTCTAATGTTTTCCACTCTATTTCATTTTTTTTAAAAATGCTGGTTGAAACAGTTCATTTCACAAAGATCACACTGCCCTAGAGGTATTCTGCACCAAAATTACTTTCTTCTCACCTCCTCACTATCAAAACCGTAATTCTTCATAGTTGATTATGGCTAGGCATGATAAGGAAAGCAAATTTGTTTATTTGATTGTAGTCATTCTTAGCTTTGATTAGGAAGGTATGAATTACAGATTTGTTGAAGGCTCAAGCTCTTTTACTTTGAAATGGGAGCTGAATGGAAAATACTTTTGAGGGGCAGAGGAGAATGAGGTAAAGGTATATTTTTGAGAGTTTGGGAAGCGGTAAATGGAACAAAAACCCCTCTTTGTGCGAGGCATGTGGCATCTCTTCTCCCCAAGACAACATCACAGTCGCCCTTTCGGTCATGCTCTACAGTCATCAGATTTTGCAGATCACCTTGCAGTCTTTCTACCCCATATCCCAGGGTTGAGTGTTGCGAGTGAGTCAGTGTCCACATGGATATTTATCCTACACTTTGACTTTCTCACTTTGTTTCTTTTAAAGTTTTTACTTTGTACTGGGGAATAACCGGTCAACAAACAGTGTTGTGCTAGCTTCAGGTGAACAGCAGAGAGACTCAGCCATACACGTGCATGCGTCCATTCTCCCCCAGACTCCCCTCCCATCCAGGCTGCTGCACAGCATTGAGCAGCGCTCCACGTGCTGTACAGTAGGTCCTTGTTGGTTATCCTTTTTAACTATAGCTGTGTGTACATGTCCACCCCAAACTCCCTAATTCTCCCTTCCCCTTCTCTTTGGGCAACCATAAGCTCATTTTCAGTCTCTTGAGTCTCTTTTGTAAGTCCATTTGTATCATTTCATTTTAGATTCCACATATAAGGGTTGTCATATGATATTTCTTCTCTTTCTGACTTACTTCACTTAATAAGTAAGTCTCTAGGTCCATCCATATTGCTGCAAATTTCGTTCTTTTTAATGGCTCAGTAATGTTCCATTTATATATGTACAACATCTTCTTTATCCATTCCTCTGTTGATGAACATTTAGGTTGCTTCCATGTCTTGACTGTTGTAAAGAGTGCTGCAGTGAACACTGAGGTGCATGTATCTTTTTGGATCATGTTATTCTCCAGATAAGTGCCCAGGAGTTGGGTTGCAAGGTCATATGGTAGCTCTAGTTTTAGTTTTTGAAGGAATCTCCAAGTGGCTATACCAATTTACATTTCCACCTACAGTGTAGGAGGGTTCCTGTTTCTCCACACCCTTTCCAGCCTTTAATGTTTGTGGATTTTTTGATGATACCACTGTGACTGGTGTGAGATGGTATCTGATTGTAGTTTTGATTTGTGTTTCTCTAGTAATTAGCCGGGTTGAACATCTTTTCTTGTACCTCTTGGCCATCTGTACGTCTTCTTTGAAGAAATGTCTATTTAGGTCTTCTGCCCATTTTTTGAGTGGGTTGTTTTGATATTGTTAAGCGGGCTGTTTGCAAATTTTGGAGACTAATCCCTTATTGGTCTCATTGTTTGCAAATGTTTTCTCCCAATCTGTGGATTGTCTTTCATTTTGTTTATTGTTTCCTTTGCTGTGCAAAAGCTTTTGAGTTTAAGTACGTCCCGTTTGTTTATTTTTGTTTATATTTCCATTATTCTGGGAGACAGGTTGAAAAAATATTGTTGCGATTTATGTCAGAGTGTTCTCTTGCCAGTCTTTTACACACTTGTCAGTCTCAGCCCTTGACTGTCATCCAGGCTTCATCAGCCCACGTAGTCTCCACCGCCAAAGCTTAAAACTCCACGATTCTAGCCTTTAAGCCAGAGTCCTTGAATGTTTTTGTGCCAGAGGTCCCTTTAGCAGTCTGATGAGGCCCATGGACTTTTTCCCAGAATAATGGGAAAAACAAATACATAAAATATAAAGTCTTTCAGATTAGAAAGGAAATCAGTTATATTAGAATATAATTTCGAAAGTATTAAGTTTGTGATACATTAATACATTAAATAACAAGGTCTATCAGTGGGTCTATGGAGAAGGAATTGGCAACCCACTCCAGTATTCTTGCCTGGAGAATTCTGTGGACAGAGGAGCCTATCAGGCTATAGTCCGTGGGGTCACAAAGGGTCAGACACGACTGAGTGAGCGAGCATCAGTGGGTCTAACTCATCATTTTGAAATAATGATTAAGATGAATGGTATTTAAAGATAATTACACTAGTGTGATGAAAACATTGATGATTTCTGTTGATGGCAAAGTTAGAGGAACTACTAATGCTATTGTGATTTACTGTTTCATAATTGAAATAATTGCTAAATTTTAATTAGAGCTTAGTAAAGATAAACATGTCATTTTTAGCCCAAAGTTCAAGGCCCCTGAATTCTATCCATAGATCTGTAGGCTACATAAGAGCCCCTGTCTTCCTCATGCACAGCCTTTTATGCCTTTGCTTCTTCTGTGCGCTCACTTTGTCTTTGCTAACATTTTCACTTCCTTTGTTTTTCAGCTCCCCCCTAGCTACACATACATCGTTCCTTATCCAGGTTACACCTTATAGTCTGTCACTTCAGCCGTTTTGTTACCAATTCCCTCACCTCCTAGTTGCCAGGTCCTTCAGTTGCACCCACGTGGCAAAACTCTAAGGGATCAATCCCATACTGACCGCCTACCCTTTCTCTTGCCCATTCCTCCTACTTCAGCTTCATTTCAGGCTCTTGGCATTCCTGACCTGCATTATTACTATGGCCTTTTGCTTCCGGGACTTAACAGGGACCCTTCATTCTGACTTCAGCCACTGTCCAGTTCTTCCCATAAGCCCTCTAGTCTCATAGCCACCATGGACTATTCTGTTCCTCCACCCCTGCCCCAAATATATTTTATTTTCTTAACCTAACTCTTAACTCTATACGTGGTGCCTCTTCTCTCTTTCTTTGCCTAGAACACATTTTTCTCGTTTTCTCTTGTTCTGCCTATAACCCCCATTTCATCATTTTATTACACTGCATTTTCATTGTCTGTTTACTTTTATTGTCTCTAGTCAGAGTAGGGGGCTTCCCCAGTGGCTCAACTGGTAAAGAATCTGCCTGCAATGCAGGAGACCCGGGTTTGATTCCTGAGTCAGGAAGATTCCCCTGGAGAAGGAAATGGCAACCCACTCCAGTACTTTTGCCTGGAGAATTCCATGGATAGAGGAGGCTGATGGGTTACAGTCCATGGGGTTGCTACGAGTCAGACATGAGTAGAGTCACGGACCTTGTCTTATTTATGTATTCCTAGCATCTGACCTGGTACCTGGCAAATAACAGGCACTTATTTATTAAATGCTTGGCAGATGACGGCTGGATAGCTTCATGGTTGGTTTGATGGTGAAGGCTTCTGTTCTGGGGCTTGAATTAAATGACAGTTCTGATGTGAGTTAATGATAATAGTCACAAGCCCCTTCATTTTGTTAGACAGGGATGTCATGTGACTCATATGAGTCCTGTTGTATGTTTTTGGCTTTATATTCTTTGATGTAGAAGGGATCCTTGCTTTTCATAACAAAAATAAGTTCTAAATATCTCTGTAATTTAAGGCAAGTTATTAAACACAGGTTTCTGGATTTACTAAGGAACAGTTGTGTGTGGGGCTTCCCAGTGGACTTCAGTGATAAAAGATCTGCCTGCAATGCAG
The DNA here is from genome assembly GCA_006410615.1 of Neotragus moschatus. Classification (NCBI taxonomy): domain Eukaryota; kingdom Metazoa; phylum Chordata; class Mammalia; order Artiodactyla; family Bovidae; genus Neotragus; species Neotragus moschatus. The sequence continues at coordinate 909,783 of SJYA01000418.1, read as the reverse complement.
GAGACTCAGATTTGATCCCTGGGTCGGGAGATCCCCTGTAGTGACAGATGGCAACCCGCTCCAGTATTCTTGCCTGGAAAATTCCATGGACAGAGGAGCCGGGTGGGCTACAGTCCATGGGGTTGGAAAGAGTTGGACACAGCTGAGCACACATACAAACACAAGGAACAATTTATGGAACTATTTTGTTCTTTTGCTTTACTTTTCACTGTCAATCACTTCAGCCATTTTACTGAATTATTAAAGACAAAATATGAAGGAAAAGGGGGAGCCTTTCATTCTTCAAACCATACAGAGGGCAAGGAGTGGAGGGATGTGCTGAGATACAGAATAAGAAGAGACAAACATGATTCCTGCCCTCCAGGAGCTTGAAAAGCGAAAGTGGTAGTTGTTCAGACATGTCCAACACTTTGTAAGCTCAAGGAGAAAGTCATACAAATAAGTAACAGACAGTAAAACAGGAAGTCATACAAGTGAGTATAAGTGCCATAATGTACAAAAATGCAGGTTGATTAAAGCACATAAAACAGGCAAGTCTAACTAGTCTTGTGAATAGGAGATTAAAAGGAAGGATGTGGAGTCATGAAAGGCTTCGCTTTCATGGGAAGTGTCACAGAAGTAGGAAGTGACATAGAAGTTAGAAGAATGAAGAGGAGGAAAGGAATGTTTCTGAGGGCTAGAACTCTTCAGTTTGAAGATCTAGATCCAGAGACCCTTGACCAGTATTCTTCCATAAGTCACACTGTTTTTGTTTCTCTAGAATTGTATTTTTTATTTCTATATTTATTTTTATATATTATATATATATTATTTATATATTATATATTTTCACTTTTTATGTTTTATTTCTGTAGAATCCAAAAGAAATGTTCTTTCTAGTTTTTGTAAAAATCCCATAAAGTTAGAATAAAGCTTATTTTGCATGATTGAATCTCTCTCAAAAAGACTATATCTATATCTGTTGGTGTGACTTACTCAAGATCATGCTCAATAAATGGTTGAGTAAATTTGTAAACCAGGCTTTTACACCCCAAATTCTTTCCTTTCTTCCATATCAGATCACCTCTGCGAGGGCTTGGCAGAACATGTATTTCTTAACTTCCTTTCTTAATATCGACTGTAGCAGGTTAGAAGAGCCAAAGTGAGATCTAGGGGCAGAGCTACCTGTGTTTAAATCCTAGCTCATATTAAAGCACTCAGGGTGCCTAGCGCATGTTATTGTTGTGGTGGTTGTAGTCACTAGGTTGTGTCCGACCTTTTCCGACCACATGGACTGAAGCCCTCCAGGCTTCTCTGTCCGTAGGATTTCCCGGGCAAAAATACTGGAGTGGGTTGCAGTTTACTTCTCCGGATATCTTCCCGACCCAGGGATTGAACCCATGTCTTCTGCATTGCAGGCAGATTCTTTACCACTGTGCCACCTGGGAAACTCTAGCTCATGTTAAGCGCTCAGCAAATGTTAGTTAGCTCTTATTACTTTGTTGTCACTATTACCATGCTGTATGACAGAATTCTTGTACAGGAGAAAAGATTTTTAAAGATTAAAAAGAAAGTACTGCTGTCAATACCGTAAGCAAGTAGTCTGGGTGACAGTGTCAGACAGATGCCCAAGGCTCCACTGCTCTCTGAGTGACTAGAGCAGTTTATTAAAGTTTTCTGAGTTCAGTATCTTCATTTATAAAATGAAAATAGTATCTTGCAGGAATATTACGAGGGTTAGAAAGAATATCTGTGAAGAGTTTAAAATGGTTCTTGGCAAGTCTAATATATGCAATAAATAGCACATACTATTATAAATAATTAAATGAAACAAGGCTTTGTTAGCAAATTATTATTTAAATGGCATGATATATATATACATATATATCACACTTAACTGGTTCCTGACACAAAATAACTGCAGTCAATAAATTTAGCTATTATTATCATCATCTGATATTGTTATCATTCTGTAGCAGTGGTTCTCAACCAGGGACGATTTTGTTCCCCAGGAGGTATTTGGTAGTGTCTGTGAACAGTTTGATTGTCACAGTGGGGGATGCTACTGCATATGTTGTGCAGAGGCCAGGGAAGCTGCTGAACAGCCTGCACTGCACAGGTTAGGCCCCACAGGGAAGAACCGTGGTGACCAGGGGGCATATCATTCAATACTATAAACCAGTGTTCTCTAGGTTCAAGGTATTCGTATACTACCATCAGAGTTTTTGCTTTAACTGTTGATTAGCATACACTGTTGTCATAATTTTAGTCATATTTGTTTACCACCTAAATGAACTATTATTTACTTAGTATTTTAAGTTAAATTTATTTAAAAGGAAACAGTATCACTGTTGTAAAAGGAAAGCTAGTTTGACTTGCTATGAATAGATACAGGTCTGCTGCTGCTGCTAAGTCGCTTCAGTCGTGTCCGACTCTGTGCGACCCCGTAGACGGCAGCCCACCAGGCTCCCCCGTCCCTGGGATCCTCCAAGCAAGAACACTGGAGTGGGTTGCCATTTCCTTCTCCAATGCATGAAAGTGAAAAATGAAACGGAAGTCGCTCAGTCGTGTCCGACTCTTCGCGACCCCACGGACTGCAGCCCTCCAGGCTCCTCCATCCATGGTATTTTCCAGGCAAGAGTACTGGAGTGGGGTGCCATTGCCTTCTCCGAGATACAGGTCTACCATTCCTTATCTCAAACCCTCAAATTGTTTCAAAATTTAGATATTTTAAGATTTTTTGAAATGTTACATGGTATACACAATCATATATTATGTAACACTGCTATTGCTATCTGAGGTAGAAGCCCCTTAATCAGATACAGTAATGCTTTTCTCCAGTGAAATATCTGCATAGCAAGTGGAATAAAGATTATAAATAACCTATGTCAGCTTAGGTTAGGTTTTATTGTCAGATCAGGGCTTTTTGGATTTCAGTATCAAGGAGAAGACAATGAAAGAGAAAAGACAGTAATTTTAAGTAATTCTTTTTGCTGAAGGCCCTGAACCTGAAGCCTTCTTGTCCTTTTGTTGTGAAGGGAAATTAGGATTAGAAATGTGTTAAGGACACATCACCTCCATACGGAGACTTTCTTCCCCAGTGTAACTTTTATACATTAGGGTCTGTTGGACCCAATTTAAGTTTTGGCATTTATTTTTTTGAGCTATTCCAATTATTTGTAAGGATTGATATTTTATGACTTTTATTCTTTCTTAGAGTTCTTTTAAAGAACAAAGAGGAAACAGAATTCATTCCTTTACAATTACCCTTTGGACCCTTTTAAAATCTGAGATGTATTATGGAATCCTAGTGATTTTACATTTCCACTGTCTTGAAACAGTTTGCTATTTGATCATCCTAGGAATTATTTCATAATTACTCATCATTTATTCCAATTGAGGTAATAAGACCAGTAAGAAAACAGAAGAATGATGAAATCATATAGTATTGCATCATCTTTCAAGAAAAGGTATATAAATAGTCTGAACAAACATCTTTATAGTTTTTTTTAAGCTTTCAGTGAATACAGTTGCTAATTCAGATTTAAAAGATTTTCCACTGATGATGGTAAAAAGGAGAAAATTGCCCATATGTTAAATAATTATTTAGATAAATCAGACAATGCATGCAGAGACACAGCACTCTAGAAATTTATATGATTCTTAAATGGATGCATGCTGAAGGTATACAAAGTTGTATTCAAAAGTGATTGGAAGGAAATAATTGATGTTGAAATGAAAAAAAATCACATGTATAAAATAATTTTATAGGTGATCGATCATTTCAATTCATCTTTATAAACCTAAGAATGAAAATGTTTTGCACAGTTGGGGTACCAAAAAAAGGCTGAACTTTGCAACAAAATTATGAACTGTCAAAAGTTTTTTAAAGTATTGTGTTTTGATGGTGCAGATGCAAGAAAAAGAACCAGAAATAATGATAAGCTAGAGTCTGTTGGAGATATATCTTCAATTTGAAATCAGTATTATAGGATAGATATGTTCCAGGTTTGTTCATGATAGCTGATAAGCAGCTGCTGCTGCTGCTAAGTCACTTCAGTCATGTCCAACTCTGTGCGACCCCACAGACGGCAGCCCACCAGGGTCCACCGTCCCTGGGATTCTCCAGGCAAGAACACTGGAGTGGGTTGCCATTTCTTTCTCCAGTGCATGAAAGTGAAAAAAGGGAAGTCGCTCAGTCATGTCCGACTCTTCACGACCCCATGCACTATAGCCCACCAGGCTCCTCCATCCATGGGATTTTCCTAGTTGCATTCAAAACACATTTCCATACTTCAGATGTTTATATCTTTGAAACCTGGAACTATGTTTATAATCTTATTTATATTGCTTTAAAGTTATTTTACATTATCCTGTCATTCTTATTTCTGTAAATTTTTTTAAAAAGGGTCCACTGAATCCAGGTGAAAATGATGATGACTATTTTGCTGGTATACTGAGGGTTAATTAGGTTTATAAGAAAATTGAAAAGGAAGTAATGTTTCCATTGTGATTCAGTGTTACTTAAGTATGTCACTGAATACTATCTTCCATACTGCCTAACAGTACCCTAAAAGCATGCCCCAGTCTCGGGCATCCGTCTTACATGTTTCTGTTGAAAGAATAAATTATTGGACATGTAGATATTGTGACAGACTGAGCACATGCATCAAACCTTGTCCCTTCCCCCTAAACTCTGCTAAACTACAGTGAAAGTGCTTTAAAAAAACATAAATCCATAAATAGGAGAGGAGACAACAGCAACAAAGTTTTCCAAGCTGGAGAGCAGCCGGTTGAGATAGCTAACTTAGCAGAGTCAGAGGCAAATGGGAAGGTGGCAGTGGGGTGAGCACCAAGCACCCCTGGGGCCAAGGCCTGAGGGGCAGACGCCAAAACAAGGAGGCTGTGTGAGCGCTGTTGAAACCCAGCTGGAGCCCTGGATTCTCCGAGGTGCTTCTCCCTCCTTCCAGAAGTTAAGTTTCACCCTTTAGAGAGAGTGCAGCACTGGCTGTCTGGACTGGGAGAGTTCATAGTTGTAGGCACTCTGCTAGAAGCTTGGGGTGTGTTCGATAGCTCTGTTACCTGCCCAGCTTCCCTGAGCACTGGGAACCGGCCTCCCAGAGAGGCTACTGGAAGATTCTTCTTTTGGAACTCTGGTAAGACCAAGAAGAAAGACCTAAAGTTACTGAGTTGGGCACTCACTCTCCCTGCCCCACACACCCCCCTGCGCTCCCGAGAAAAGTCCATACAGATCACCTGTTGTGAAGCCTATTGTTGGTAATCCCCAATCATGTACTCAAAGCTGTTATCAGTAATTTCTAGTACTCAGAGCTTTTGGTCCAGCTCTTTAGAAGGTCCTATTCTCAGTCATGAGCCAAGGATCAGTATGTTTCAAGGGAAGTCTTCAATACAGATGATAGAGACCAAGTGGAGTACAGAGGGAAAAGAAACTCTAAAGCAAAAATAAACCCCCAAATATAGCAAAAGCCACAAAAATCCTCAGAAATAAAAGAGGGTATTGCATCCTGGAAACAAAAATAGGATGTTGAAATAAGAAGGATCATTTAATTGACATAAAAGAACTCTTGAAATTAAAAACATGATGGCAGAAATCATTTTACCTAGAGTCTTAGGTACGTTTTTGGTGCTTACATCCATAACTAGAAATAAGAGACTTCTGCTATTGCTTCTTGCCACCTTAGACATTATACTTGCTGCAGTAGATTAACACAGTTATTCTTCTCAATCTTCTCTTCTCCCTTCTCTTAATTTAGTTATAGCATTTAAAGGGGCTTCCCTGATAGCTCAGTTGGTAAAGAATCCACCTGCAATGCAGGAGACCCTGGTTTGATTCCTGGGTCGGGAAGATCTGCTGGAGAAGGGATAGGCTACCCACACCAATATTCTTGCGCTTCCCAGCATTTAAAATTATAATATTTACCTTTGGCTTTTAGAAGTTATACTTAAATCTTTTTCTTACATTGTCAAGTATGTAAATGAAATCAGTTTCACTTGTGAGTTCTCTCTTCCTACCTATTCTTGCACATTAGATGCTTTATCATCTAGAATTGAAAAGGAAGGTAAGCTAGTTTCGTAAATAACCTTACTTATGTAAAGTATGAAGTTTGATCTTTTTTTGGACTGAGATTCATAATAAAGATATTCTTACCTGTCATGCATTGTAGGCAGCATAGGACATCTGTGTTTCACTTCCCACTTTCGAATTTTCAAGGCTGTAAAAGTATATAACTGCTTTTGAGAGGATGTAGAGTTTTCCCTGGTAACTGCTGAAGTGGTAGAACCTTGATTGCACTGTTTTTCAAACCGTTTGACTGTGATCCAAAATAAATACTTTATTATATGTCTATGTGTTATCTGTATCTATCTATATGAAATGAAATCTCTTTAATCCTTGCACTGAGTTGGCGTTTTTGATAGTCTGAACTAATGTGTTTCCTTTTTTTCTTGATATAGTCAGTTGATAAGTACTTCAAGCTTCCTCATGCTTCCAGTAAGCCACCTCGGATTTCAGGAAGCCTGGTGGACACTTCCTATAAAACATTAAGATTTGCGTTTAGAGCATCACTGAAAACAGCCATCTATAGGATAACTACTACATTTGGTGAACATCTGAAGTAAGTTTACCTCTTCTATTCACTTTCAAGAGTTCCCCTGAGAAACAGGCATAAGAATTAAGGCTCATAAATTGAAAGTGGTTTTTTGGGGACCTTCTTGATTCCTACTGGGAAGTAACAGCTTAGATTTAGATTTAATATTTGCGTTTTTAAAATTGGCCTATTGTATAAGCTTTGGGACTTTCTTTCAAATGGATTAAAAAAAGAGGATAGAAAGTTATAAAAGCAGCAAATGTAATTATATATTGTTTTCTTAAATTCCTAAAATAACCTTAAGGGAGAAAAAAGGCAAAATGAATACTCTCCAGACAAGCATATTAAAAATAATTCTATTATTACATCTTGGTTAGCAAACCAAGACTTGAGGTGAGCAGAGTATTCCATAGATGAGTCCTTAGTGCTTTGTGAATCATGCTGGAAAAACAGCAACAGATCATAACACCTTCAGAAACGGAACCAGAAAGAAAACCACAAATGCCAAGCCTGTGTATATTTAGTTTCATTGATGTTTACTGCTTTCTTTTCATGAAATAATCTAGCTAGGCAGTGTAAGGGATACTAGTTTGCTAACTAAATTACGTTTATCATAATTGTAAATAAACTTTAAAAGATATGAGATTGCTTTGTTTTTTTCTGTATGCAATTAATAGTTTAGAACTTCTTCAAACTAGCTGCTTTTAGAAACAGTAGTGTATTTCCTTTTACTTCCGTAAGGCAAATACATAAAACATACTATATACATACCTAAGGTAGCCACAGCAGCAAGTTTATGGAACACTTTGGTTCTGTGTGGGAATACAGAAAAGCTGTAGATAACCCTCTGTCCTTAGGAAGTTTATTCATTTGTTTAAAAACAAACCAGAAAAAAAAAAACATTCATTGAGTGCTTTCTAGATCTACAGTCTCTAATATGATAGCCACATGTTGCTATTTAAATTTAAATTAAGTTAAATAAAATTGAAAATCCAATCTGTCAGTTACATTGGCCACCTTTCAAGTCCTCAGTAACTACACATGGCTACTGGCTACTATACTGGACAGCTTAGGTATAAAACATTTCCATCATTGCAGAAAGTTCTTTTGGACAGTGCTATTCTAGACAATACACTTAATACTTTTCATGTATTCTCAAAGAGCCTGTGAAATATAGAGATTATCATAATTGTATAATATAGAAACTGAGACTCAAAGAGCTTAAGATTAACATGCCTGATAGCACCGTCAAGTCAGTGTTAGAACATAAAGCTGAAATTAGGTCTTTCTTGCTCCTAAGAGTCCAACTTCTTACCCTGTACAACACTAGACTCCCTCCAAGATGTAAACTGTAAGGTTTAAGGTATAAACGTAAGGTACAAGATATAAGGTGCTCTTAGAAAGTTCTCAGTAAATTCAGATAATGAAGCACATAGGATGGCTGATGTGTATCGATGACGCAACCAGAACAGGAAGGGAGAATAGATTTCTTCCGTAAGAAAAGTCGCTGATTATTAAACTGTAAGAATGAAGCTGCCTTAGCTTCTTTTCTCTGAGTGGAGCCATATATTATTTATGTACCAAAATTGACGAGGCCAATGAAGACTATTTTGTGCAAATATTGGACCAAATGGTAATAGCAGAAGCATTAGATTTGAAATTAAAACATTTGGATATATGTCTGATTACACTACTGTCTGTTGTAGTTGTGGACAAGTTATCTATTGATTTAAGTAACTTCTAAGTAGTAACTTATGCAGGTAGTAAGTTGTAGAACCAGAAATTAGACTCTAAATCTTTCAGACCCTAGAATTCTATACACAAACCTCTGAAAACCATTCTGATACTGTTTTCCTGCCATGAAAAGGGTATATTATTCATCCCATTTTATTTCATTTGCTGTTAATAGAGAGAAAATAGGATCATACATATCTAAAGCCCACACACAGTATATGTTATTGTGACAACAACTATTATTATTGTATGCAAGTGAAAGTCGCTCATTCATGTTTGACTCTTTGCAACCCCATGGACTATACAGTCCATGGAATTCTCCAGGCCAGAATATTGCAGTGGGTAGCCTTTCTCTTCTCCAGGGGATCTTCCCAACCCAGGGATCGAACCCAGGTCTCCCGCATTGCAGGTGGATTCTTTACCAGCTGAGCCCCAAGGGAAGCCCAAGAATACTGGCATGGGTAGCCTATCCCTTCTCCAGTGGATCTTCCCAACCCAGGAATTGAATTGGGGTCTTTTGAATTGCAGGCAGATTCATTACTAACTGAGCTACCAGGGAAGCCCCTATTAATACCTGGTTTATTAATTCCCCAGAGCTCCACCTCTGAGAACCAGGTATAAATGAAGTAAACACTTGAGGTGTGAAAACTAACACAGACCAGTTACACATTGGAGACCTTCATTTAATACCTGTTTACTCTTATTTTAGACAAGTTTGATTCACTGACTTTCCAACCAATAACATTAAAATTTGAGAGGAAGACTACTATTAGAGCTGAGTATTAACAACAGTAAGAGAAGTACAGTGCCTGCTGGCAGAGGGGAATCATGAGAATAAAAATAAAAAGAAAATCATGAGAGAAGATTTGGTGTTTGAAAAAATTCAGAGCCTTTTAGTTAGAGATGACAGCCTCCCTGGCACTGAGAGAAAGTCTGAATAGTACAGTATACTTGAGATGGTTCAGTTAGTGGCAGCTACATGGTTTAAGAAAGCAGAGATATAAAATGTGTAAGGTGTTTTAGGATAATTTGTAACAAAATTATTATTATAAGCCTTTGACACTTTTAAAAGTGGCGACCTTCAGTTACCTGGAATTTTTTTATTCAGTGTGTGAAAGTTGCTCAGTCCTGTCTGACTCTTTGTGACCCCATGGACTATACAGTCCGTGGAATTCTCTGGCCAGAATACTGGAGTGGGTTGCCATTCTCTTCTCCATTATTAGTCAGGACACAGTATTAACAACAACTAGAAAACTGGAATCTTTCATTGTATTTAATTTCTGCCTAAAATTTTAAAAGAAAGCTCTATACTAGTTTCAGTATATATTTGCCCCACTTTTGTCAAGGTAATGTATTTTTGTAGGGGTGAGGGTGGGAAGAGAACTCAATTCCCCATCCAAGGCATAACTTATGTTCAAAGGGAAAAGTAAATCTAAACCACCAAGCTGTTACCTTTGAAAACGATTAGTGGAGTCTTATTGTATTTTATCCAAACATCTTAGTTTAAAGGATTTTATATTAAAAGCAATTCATATACTCCACAACTCAAAGATAATGTTGGAATCTGGTTTAAATAAAATAATAAAATCCAGAAAAATCTACTGCACAGCCTGAAACTCTGCACAGCAGGTTCCACAGCAGAGCAGGTTACAGTTGATGCCTTCAGCTGTCAGCCTTAATTTTCTTTTGGCTTTTAGGAGGTAGAAGCATGCTGTTGCTCAGTGCACGTCCTCCTCTCCTTAGATTAAGGAGGGTTTTCATCCAACTTTTTTCAGAAGTACTAAATAAGTGAAAATTTCTATTCATTTTTAATTGTTTTGAAAAATATTGACTCTGTGCTCTGTGGTTCACTTAATATGCTTAATGTAAAATAAAGCTTATGCTTTGAATTTATGTCTCATTTAGTGCTGTGCAAGCATCTGCAGAACATCAGAAGAGACTTCAGCAGTTCTTGGAGTTCAAAGAATAGTTAAGTAATATAAACTGTGTTCATTACACTGCTGATACAACTACAGATGGGACAGTAAATGTTCAGCATTCTTGGATCAGAAGAAAATGGACTAATTAGATGCTTCCTTTGTCGTGGTGGTTGCTTTGAAAACTATACTTTAATGGGAGAAATCATGGAAAGAAATTCTCAACAGAAAAACTGAAAACTGTCTTTTCTGTACCGATTGCTTTTTGTGTGTGTGGTATAATAAAATCTTTATTCAATTTTACAGAAGCCTCTATGGCAGCAGAAATGTTTGTAGCTTATGCAGCTTAATAATAAGAACTAGAAAATGTTTAGAATTTACTTTTGAGAGGAGTAGAGGCAGTTCAGAAGGTAAAACAGATCAACTTGATCTAGTCTTCCTTCCAAATCGGGCTGAGAGTTTAGCTCTCTGTAAACTCAAAATGCGTAAACTTTTTTGGAGTAGTTTCTGTTTACTAAAGGATAAAAAGAGTAACAGTGGAGAAAAAGTCACAGAAAATGCTGTCTAAAGGACATATTTTGTTAATCTGTTAGGTTGTGTTTTTGTTTTTGGAGACAAATTAAATTTGCATGATTGTCAAAAAGAAGTCTCAATTTACAGATGCTAACTCTATGTAAAGGAATGTGGAAAAATTCAGCTCTTAAGTTACAAGATGAAACATTCACATTTGGTTTTCAAAAGATAATTGACCGACATCTATGAATTTATTTTGTATCATGCTAGTAAACAGTGTGTATGGGTATTTTCTCAGCGAGTTTTTGCTTTCCTTTTCTGGAACAAAGCATTAAGTGATTGCCAGGTTTTTCAAGTGAGAGAAAAAGTTTTGCAAGAAAACCAAGAAACTTCCTTTTTTCCCCCCCACTCTCCCCATCTTCATTAGATCAAATTATTTTGTAAAGCTTATTGTCCTCACAGGGGAGCAACCTTTGCTTTGTTAACTGGCTGGTTAAAATATATTAGGAACATCTTTACACCCAGAAATAACTTAGTCATCAGGTAGCAAGTGAAACCAAAATGTCAGAGGGATTAGTGTACTTAGGAGTATGTTGTATGTCCTGAAAGTGAGTAGGTAATTTTATAATTTATTAGATCAACTTTGGAGATGAAAGATTGGAAATTTTATTGGTAGACATTCACTGGACTAGCATTGGACTGAAATACTTCCTTATAATCCTTTTCCGTTGTCTTTTCCCTCTAGTCCCCTAATTTTTTCTTAAAGTCAGCACAGGACTGTATATGAATCTTTACTGTGGTGTATATGTCTACCATCTGTCTGATGACTTGATGTATTATATCTAGATTTATTTGTTGCCCCTTCAGCCAGCACATGCCAAATTATAAATGAATCCTGCTGGCCTTTATGAGACAGCTTCCCAGTTGTCAAGTGTTTAGAGTATGTAGGCTATTGCCTTTTTTTTTGGCATCTGAAGTGGAGTTGATCTGTTTTTGAATGTAAAACTTGAATTTTGAATGTAGAAGTTACTTACAGATGACCAGAAACCGTTGAGTTCCATATTTTAGTCATTGAGCTTTTTATATTCCATTCTCCGTGCTGCCCCTGTTGGAGGCATTTTGGGAGAAAAAGACTCTTAGCGTTATGCTTGCATACAGAATTTAAACTCTGACTTCCTTGGATTAAATGTCTGGCTTTGTTTTCAGGGTTTTTTTTTCCTGTCATTTCCCATATGCTTTGGGCAGACTATATTTGATGAGCAGTGTGGAAGTTTCTGAGGTGTTCATCCCTATTTTTTCTGAAGATAACATGCCTTATACTCAATTCATAGTATCTGCCTGGTGGAAATTTGGAACTGCCTCCCCAAATCTGGATCATATTTAGTAGATAAGGAAATCAGTTCCTTTTCCTCATTGTGTCGATAATCTACAGCCCCGTCTTTTGGAGTAGGGTACAGCTTAATCACTTGTTAGGGAAGAGGGAAGAGAGCTCCTTCGCCTGTCTGCAGGAAGGAGGATCTTAGGAAGGCCAGCAAGAGGAGAGAAGCATTTCCTTTGATGAAGTCACATCCTGCCTATGAACCCACTGATACTGTTGACCTTGGCCTGAAAATTAGAGGGTGTTCTTTAAAAGTGTTTTCTGACTGTCAGTACAAAATGTGATTGTATCAGCTCTTGTAATGTTTTCTTGACCGTTATGGAAAGTATAAATCTATGTAACTTCTTTCCTAGGGAACTGGGAAAGTGTCCTAGAATTAAAAAAAAAAAAAAATTTGTAGAGTTGAGTGGACATGGATAAACAACAGTTTGTTACTTTGCTGGGTTTATTCCTTGGTAATTGTTCTCTGTCTTCTCGTAAATATGATAATCTGTTTATATCCTTTTGTATATCACTGATACTGAATAGGGTAGAAAAATAAATTGACAGTTTTTAGAAATGGGACTATTAATTGAAATATGCATATCTGTGGATCAGTTATTTAATTTCTGGTGTATATGTGTATGTGTTTCCTTAGCCATTTTAATCAATCTGAGAGCTGATACTTATAAAACCTGAAACATGCCTTGAGAAATCAGCTTTTGCCTCTGACTGGACTCAATCTAGTGGGTGATCTGTAATGGTAACTCTGAGGACCCTAAATTCTAAAAGCCTCTTTCTATAAGGATACAGGTGCTGAAAGCCATTTCTTAATAGAGGTTTCTTGCCAGAATAGTGTTTCTAAATGGATCATATTCCCCCAGGCTAAAAGTTATGTCTGTCAACTTTACTTACATTAGCCTGAACTTCTCCTCAGGGTAGTTGAGGTACCATAACTAAGGCCCTCAACTTTCCCTGTTTCCTATCCAATCCATAGTTATCTTTCTTTAGAACCAAATAGCGTAAAACAAAGATGACTTTAGTTCATCAGTTAATAATCTAGCTATTCTTAAAAAGCTGCTAACCACCATTCTAAAATGAGCAAAATCATTGTTTTGAGGGGGAAGTGGGGCACACAGCACGTTACCACTTTAAGAGTTCTCACTACGGCCCTAAGCAGCTTTGGCAGTTGCTGTAGTGATAGGTGCTTTAATGTGGAGCTAGCTAATCATTCAGAAATACTCACCTAATGCCTCTTTCGGCCCAGCTACTGGAAACAAATTGACCTGTGAACAAGACAGTCCTGACCTCTAGGAGTTTGTAAGCAAATGCAGTGGCATTGGAAACTTGGGTTCACAAGCATTGACTCACAGGGAGTGCTCATTAGAGGTACAGAGTCTGGCCTCCACTTTAGTACAGATTCTGCTTCAGGAGGTCTGGACTAGTTTCCAAGAGGTGTAGTTTGTAGCCAATTCCAAGCAGTGACCTCAGAATAACACTGTGAAAAGGGTTTATCTTAGCTCAGGAGTTGTCAGATTTAGCATGCATCAGAACCACGTGGAAAGCTTGTTAAAACACAGGTAACTGGGCCCCCTTTCCAGAGCTTCAGATTTTAGTAAGTCTGAAGTGTTCAGTCAATAAGCTGTGTCTAACTCTGCGACCCCATGGACTACAGCACACCAGGCTTCCTTGTCCTTCACTGTCTGCTGGAGTTTGCCCAAATTCATGTCCATTGACTCGGTTATGTTATCTAACCATCTCATCCTTTGCCACCCTCTTCTCCTTTGGCCCTCAATCTTTCGCAGCATCACGGTCTTTTCCAGGGAGTCTGCTCTTTGAATCAGGTGGCCGAAGTATTGGAGCTTCAGCATCAGTCCTTCCAATGAATATTCAGGGTTGATTTCCTTTAGGATTAATTGGTTTGATCTCCTTGCTGTCCGAAGGACTCTGAGGAGTCTTCTCCAGCACCAACTGATTTCAGAGCATCAATTCTTTGGCACTCAGCCTTCTTTATGGAACTCTCACATCTGTACATGACTACTGGAAAAGCCATAGCTTTGACTATATGGACCTTTGCTGGCAAAGTGATGTCCTTGCTTTTTAATGTGCTGTCTAGGTTTGCCATAGCTTTTCTCCCAAGGAGCAAAGCGTCTTTAAAGTCTGAGGTGGAGCCCAAGAATTTTTAAAAGTGTCCAGACACTATGCTAGTCAGGAGACCACATTTTGAAAACCACTGTCCTAGTTTTCTCATGTTTGGTATTCTTTCAGAAGCATATGAACAATGATTGCTATAAGGTGGAGTTCTTACATCTGGCTGATTTGTTGGAAAGCGTGAAGAATATGGTTAGGTCCCATAGGTAATGCAGGAATGCTGAGAAATATTCTGGTGTTCCGATGCGTATTTTGAGTTTGCAGCAGGGATTTGCCCAGAGTTGCTCTCTTTCACCTAGCCTTCATTTGAATTTCTGTCTTGGCAAACTTAGCATTTTTCACAGTGAGCTTAGCCTTCCCTCATGCTCCCAGATAGATTTCAGTGTGTTTTTTCAATGCTTTGTCGTTCGTTTTTGGACCTTATCACATTGAATTGTAACTTAACTGATCACAGATCTGCTTCCCCTTGTAGATTATGAGCACTCTTTCCTTCCAGGATTCTAGATACACCTTCTCAGTGTATCACTTTGTCTTCTTACTTTTAATTATTTTGACTTTCCATGCTTTATTCTGCATAGTTCTTCTGACCTATCTTACAAGTCATTTTCTTCAACTGTGTCTAATCAGTAAACTTACCTATTACATGAACAATAGTTTCACGATAAGTGAAAATTAGCAGTCGTTTTTGGGATTACTTTTTAATTTCGTCTTTAGCAGACCTTATCTACAATTCTGAATTCCAGAGGATATTTTTATTGTTAAGTTTGGTGACAGAACATATTTGGCAGCTAAATCTGACCTTAACTGATACGAGGCTATTTGTAGACTTCATTTACTCCTTGTAATATGACTGTTTACATTCACTGTAATGTGATGATGTAGGTGCTGTGTCAGACACTATGGATTATTATGTATTATGCATTTTTATTACCATTTTAAAATCCTTTATTCAAAACTTCGGGCCTTAGGAATTTAAGACAAAGCATTGTAGACCTGTTTTTGTAAGATGCTATTAATTCTCCCATCTACTCATTCAGCATTTACTAACTGCCTGCTGTATACCAGGCTTTGTGATAGGCACTGATAGTACAGAAAGAGATCACTACTTTGTGTGGAAGAAGTAAGTGGAGGTAACCCTTAATTTTTCTGCTATTTCTGCTCCTTGCAGAGTTGATATGTCTTGCTATATGCTGTCTCATTGTCGAGTGTCTATTCTGTTCCTAGCCTGCCCAGAGTGCAGCATTTCTCTAGGTGTTCTGGTGCTGCCCACTTGTTTCTTGCATTATTTTTCAGGAGCTGTATGGCTCTACCTTGTCTTTAATGGCTCATGTTCTTCCTGTGCAGACACATCTCTTACCAGATACTGTTGAGTGGGCCTTGCAAGTGATCCTGATGGTAAAGTAGTTCTGGAAGACCTATGGATGTCTGTGGCAGAGAAACATTGGGAGATGACCTCTGAATCACAGCCTTTTACTTGATAGTCTTTTGAAAAGATGTTGGCTTTATTTTTGGCTGCATCACATGGCTTGTGAGACCCTAGTTCCCTGACCAGGGATCAAAGCTGCACCCCCTGCATTGGTAGCGTGGAGTCTTAACCATTCGATCACCAGGGAAGTCCTGAGATATTAACTCAATTTATTTTATCCTTTTTATCGCTTAGCTGATAAAGTGATCTATGGTCTTGAAAAAATATTAAGCACTAGTCTCTCTCCTGCTATATTATGATTCTTTGTTGCAAGGACACAATCCCCAACTTAGCTGAAGCATAAGGCAGGGAAAGTGAAAGTCAGTTGTGTCCAACTCTGCAACCCCATGGACTATATAGTTCATGGAATTCTCCAGGCCAGAATACTGGATTGGGTAGCCTTTTCCTTCTCCAGGGGATCTTTCCAACCCAGGTATCAAGCCCTGGTCTCCCACAATACATGTCGATTCTTTACCAGTTGAGCCACTAGAGAAGCCCAAGAATACTGGAGTATTCCTGATAGGATCTTCCTGACCCAGGAATTGAACCGGGGTCTCCTGCATTGCAGGTGGATTCTTTACCAACTAAGCTATAAGGGAAGCCCATAAGGCAGGAAGTTGACGTAAAGGCACAGGAATGTCTTGGTGAGCACAAGTATAGATTTGCTTCTGGGCCCCATGAAGAACCTGGAAAGCTCTCAGGATCTCTAAAGGGTTCTTCTTTGTGCATCAAAGCTTTATTCTTTCTCTGTCTAGTGGCTTTCTGCCGCTCTTCCCATCTTCCCTGTAACTCCTGAGTTTATTTATAACAGATAGAAACTAACCAGCTCTTTCTGAATGCCAACCAAATTCCTGTTTGAAAGAAATTAGCCTTGATCACCAGCATGGCTTCTGAGAACTTAGCTTTGTTGATCAGGATAAGTGGCAGGTAGGGTCAGTTTCCCAACATAGGGGACAGAATTTGGGGTTAAGGACCTGCAAAAAGGGCCTGGTAAGTCCCCTTGCTTTGGGTTGGAACCCCAAAGGGCTGCAAACCTAGAAGGAAGAGTGAGGAGGAAGTAGACTGCATGAACTGTAGTTGAGTTAGAATCCTCATTAAGTTGAACTGCAGTAATCTCTGTTTGCCAGTTCTTCTAGCTCCTGGGAGAAGCCATCATAAATCCTCTCTGGAGAAAAACAACATCCTAGGTCTCAGTTATTTCTACAAATGAGTTTTCAAATATAATGTCTACAGACAATTAAAAGTAACCAGGCACAGGAAGAGACAACATGAATGAGAATAACAAAAGCAATAGGCCATAGGATAGACCCATGAAGACTCCAGATCTTAGAATTATCAGATAAAGATTTAAAAGAATTATGATTACTGTGTTCATTAAGATTTGAAAAGACCTTTAATTCTTTAGAGAACTAGAAACTACCATATATATGGAGTAGAAACTACACATACACACACAGATAATTTGAAAAAGCAGCTAGTTTAGAACAGAAACATAGAATAACTAAACTAAGTCAAAGGATAGGTTTACCTGCAGATAGATATAACTGGAAAAAACTGACTTAGAAGATCAGTCAGAAGAAATTTCAGAATAAAGCATGGAAAGTAAGAGTACACACTGAGGGGTGTGTGTGTGTGTATGTGTGTGTGTGCACTTGGTCATGTCTGACTCTTTGTGACCCCATGGACTGTAGCTCACCAGGGTCCTCTGCCCAAGGAATTTTCCAGACAAGGGTACTGGAGTGTGTCATCATTTCCTATTCCATGGGATCTTCCCAACCCAGTGATCAAACGCAAGTCTCCTGCATTGACAAGCAGATTCTTTACCAGTGAGCCACTTGGGAAGCCTGGGCACTGAGGTACGTCATAGTAAAAGTACTAAAAATCAGTGTTCAGAGTAGCCAGAAGTGAAAGAAAAAGACCACATTCAAACAAGCAACAACTAGACAGCTAACATTTCAACAAAAACAACTGAAGAGAATGGGATGGAAATTTCAAAGTGCTGAAAGTTAGAACTCCATATCCAGCATTAACCTACAAAAATAATGGGGAAATTCAAAACATTTCCCCATACATACAAAACCTGAGAAATTTCATCAATAAGACACACTAAAAGGAGCTTAATTTATAAAGGTAGTTTTTGGTTTTTTGGTGGTTTTTTTTTTTTTTTTTCGGGCAGAAGAAAGGGTACCGAAGCAGGAAGAAATTAAGAAACAAAAAAGATAAATATGAATATTAACTTATTAAATACTGTCTTGATGGAGTTTTAAATATACAGAGAATTAAAGTACACAGCATAATGGCATATATGTCAGATTTTGGGATTTAAACTATGGGTAAACCGTCTGCCTGCAGTGTAGGAGACCTGGGTTCAATCCCTGGATTGGGAACATCCCCTGGAGAAGGAAATGGCAACCCATTCCAGTACTCTTGCCTGGAAAATTCCATGGACTGAGGAGCCTGGTAGGCTACAGTCCATGGGGGTCGCAGAGTCGGACATGACTGAGCAACTTTACTTATTTTACTTTCCTGGTGGCTCAGGTGGTAAAGAATCCGTCTGCAATGTGGAAGACCTGGGTTCAAACCCTTCGTTGGAAAGATCCTCTGGAGGAGGGCATGGCAACCCACTCTAGTATTCTTGCCTGGAGAATCCCCATAGTCAAGAGGAGCCTAGCCGGGTACAGTCCATGGGGTCACAAAGAGTTAGACACAACCAAGCGACTAAGCACAAGGTCTTTACATTGGGAACAGAGTAAAAGTGGACTTTGATATGGTGACTTTGATACATTAAAGGAGTGCATTGTAACTTAAGGATAACCTGTAAAAGAATAGTTAAGAGTTTCAAACTAAGATGGAAAAAATGAAATAACAAAAAATGAACAAAAGTAAGTAGGAGGGAAAAAGACATCTAAGTAGGTAGGACAAAGAAAATGTACATAGTAAGTTGTAGATTTAAATCCAAGATATCAGTAATTACATATAAATGGACTAATGCACTACTCATAAATCAAGAATCATCAAGCAAAACCAAAATTGTTAGCTGTCAACAAAAGCCACATTTAAAGAAAGATAGATTGAAAATAATAGGAAAGATAAACATGCAGATGTTAAAAGAAAGCTGGTATACTTGCGTTAATTTTTGACAATGTATAAGGCAAAAAGCCTTGCTAGCGATAAAGAGGGTCACTTCAAAATAAAAGATTCAATTCATGGAAAGATAACAATTCTAAATGTTAGTGCACCTAATAACATAGCCTCAAAGTATATTAAAAACAGTTGGGAGAAAGATTAACAGCACTTCAAAGGTGAGGGTATTGAAATGGCTTATAAGAGAAGGTAGGTATTCAGCACCATTAGTTATTGTGTCTGTGTGTGTGCTCAGTTATGTTCAACTCTACAACCCCATGGACTGTATAGCCAGCCAGGCTCCTCTGAAAATACCATGGGATTGTCCAGGTAAGAAAGCTGGAGTGGGTTGCCATTTCCTATTAGGGAAATACAAATTGAAACCACTACACACTTATCAGGTTAAAAAGACTGACAGTGACAGACTTGATGAGGATGTGGAACAAATAAAACTCATAACTGCTGGAAGGAGTGAACAAATGCACACTGTCTACTAAAGCTAAACATGCCAGCCTTAGACTCAATTCCCTTAATTGGCATGTGCCCAAGAAAAGTAAGTCCATGTGCTCACCGAAAGTCATACTTACAAGGATGCTTACAGCAGTATTTTTTCACAGTAGCCACAAAGTGGAGACAATTCAACCGTCACTAGTAGAATGAATAAGTTATGCTACACTTTTACAATGCAGTTTTACATAGCAAGCGAAAGAATGGATTACTGCTTTGTATTACAACATGAATGAGGCTCATAGACACAGTAGTAAGCAAAAGAGGCCAGACACAAAGGAATATATACTGTATGATTACATTTTTATGCTTTTCAAATCCAAGTAAAAACTTTACCCCCCTCAGTCAGAATTATAGTGGAGAGAGGGGCAGCATATTGACTTAGAGGACCATAAGGAAATATGAGGTCCTGGAAATATTCTGTATCTTGATTTGGATTCTATGGATGTGTACACAAAAAATTCATTGAAAAAATTTTTTATTGAAGTGGATATGGAAGATTTATGTGCTTCATGTATACTTTAATAAAAAATACACAAAAAAGGACAGAACCACTTACAAGGAGAAATAAATCCACAATTATAACAAGATCTTTTACATACCTCTCTCAATAACAGAGAATAAACTTCCCAGGTGGCACTAGTGGTAAAGAATCCTCCTGCCATTGCAGAAGATTCATGAGATGCAGGTCCTGAGTGGGGAAGATCCCCTTGAGTAGGAAATGGCAACCACTCCAGTATTGTTGCCTGGAAAATCCCATAGACAAAGGAACTTGGCAAGCTACAGTCCATGGAATCGCAGAGAGTCGGACACAACTGAGCACACACACTTAAGTAGATTTTAGCAATCAGTGAGGATGTGGAATATTTGAATGACACAGTCAGCAAACTTGACCTAATGGGCACATATGAAATACTGCAACTGACAATTAAAGAACAGACATGCTCTTCAAGCTCACGTTGAACATTTACAAATATGGCTACTTGTTGACCTGTGAAGCAAGTTTCAACAAATTTCAAAGGATTAAAATAGATTATATTTGTAAGGCAATTAAGGTAAATATCCATTGAAATGACAATTATTGGGTTGGTCAAAAAGTTTGTTCAGGTTTTTCGTACTATCTTACAGAAAAACCTGAATGAACTTTTGGGCCAACCCAATAGAATAGACCATGAAAGTGAAAGTGTTAACTGCTCAGTCTTGTCTGGCTCTTTGTGACTCCATGGTTTGTAGCTTGCCAGGCTCCTCTGTCCATAGAATTCTCTAGGCAAGAATCCGGGAATGGGTAGCCATTCCAGGACTGAACCTGGGTTTTCATTTCCAAAATAAAAAAGAATACTCCATGTGTTTGGAAATTAAGAAATACGCTTCAAAATCACACAGATGGGTATTATAAAAATGATTCTTAAAAAATGATAATAAGAATACATGCTGAAACTTATATAGCTAATGCAATGCTTGGGAGGAAATTTAAACCCTTAAATGCACATATTAGGAAATAAGAATGGTTGAACATCAGTGGGCTGAGTAGCATCTCAAAAAGTTAGAAAATGAATTTAATCACTTTTCTCTTTACCACTTCTTTTTTTATTTTACTTTACAATATTGTATTGGTTTTGCTATACGTCAGCATGAATCCGCCACAGGTATACACGTGTTCCCCATCCTGAACCCCCCTCCCTCCTCCCTCCCTGTACCATCCCTCTGGGTCGTCTCAGTGCACCAGCCCCAAGCATCCTGTATGATGCATCAGAGACACGTATGTATAGAACAGACCTTTGGACTCTGTGGGAGAGGGAGAGGGTGGGATGATTTGGGAGAATGGGACTGAAACATGTATAATATCATATATGAAATGAGTCGCCAGTCCAAGTTCGATGCAGGATACTGGATGCTCTTTACCACTTCTATACCTTTTCAATGCACATGACATAATTAACAAGTTTACTTGGTCTTACTGGAAATAGTGATCTATGAGTTCTTTGAGTTCCGAGATTCATGTCTTTTTATAAACCAAGTGTCTGTTGAAGTACCTTCCACATGGTTGATAATTGTTTTACCTGAATTCAGGTCATCCTCAGTGCCTTAGGGAGGTCAGAAACCTGGGGTCTCAAACTTACAAAAAGCCAGACAGATAAAGTGATGAGTAAGGTGGTCAGGATGGGGAACTCAGCAAACAGCACAAGCCCCATCTACAGGAACGACTACTGAGTAATATTCCATTGTATGTGCATACCACGTCTGCTCTATCCATTCCTCTGTCAATGGACATTTCGGCTGTTTCTATGTTCTTGGGTATTATACATAGTGCTTCAGTGAGCATCCTTTCAAATCATGGTTTTCTCCAGATGTATGCCCAGGAGTGGGATTATATTCAGCCATAAAAGGGAATGAAATAATACCATTCTCAGTGACATAGATGGGCCTAGAGACTGTCATACAGAATGAAGTAAGAGACTTCCCGGGTGGTCCAGAGGTTAAGACTCTGTGCTTCCACTGCAGAGAGCATGGGTTTGATCCCTGGTCAGGGAACTAAGATCTTGTATGCTGCATGGCATGACCAAAAAACAAAAAAAAGAATGAAATCAGAGAGAGAAAGGCAAATGTTGTATAACTTCATTTGTTTATATGTGGAATCTAGAAGCGTGGTACAGATGAACTTAGTTGCAAAGCAGAAATAGAGTCACGGATGTAGAAAAAAAAACCTTAAGGGTTACAAAGGGGGGAAGTGGAGGGTAGGGTGAATTGGGAGATTGGGTTTGACATATACCAGCGCTATATATAAAATAGGTAACTGATAAGAATCTACTGTATAGCACAGGGAGTTCAGTGCTCTATGATTCCTAAACAGAAAGGAAATCTAAAAAGAGATATATGTATAACTGATTCACTTGCGGTACAGCAGAAACTATCACAACACTGAACAACAACTATACTGCGCTAAAAATTAACAAAAGAGGAGCAACTACTGCTGTTTGGCCCCAGCCGATTATTGCTATGGGCAAATGCTTGCCTGGTATGTCTAGATCTCGTTTGTTTCTAAGAAGACAGAAATTCAGATTTTGCTGTGAAATCTCCATTTTTAAAGCGTTGGTAAATAAGTAATTTAAAAAAAGATGCAGTAAGTGCCAAATTAAACCACATAGCCAGTTTGCAACCTCTGTTTTATTTCATACCTTAAGAGGTAGGAGTGTGTTTGATGCCTAAATATCCCAGCCGACAGACTCTTGGGCAGCCTTCTCCAGCAAGCATATTTCTGCCTGAAGGAAAGGGTCATGACTGCTTCCTAATTGGATTCCTGGGTCATATCTATAAAAGGTTTGTAGATTAAAAAAAAAAACCCTTCTTTGTAGTTGGCTGTTTACCCCAGCTGAATCAGGCATGTGTTCCCAAAGTTTCTTTCCCTCCTTTTGTTGTAATATTCTTAATGATGCATTCTGACTTTGTAACTCTGTTTTCTACACATTTGTCACCACTTCTGCTTTTGGATCATCATGCTGGAAAATCTGAGGCTTACATGGAAGATTGATTTTTAATGCCCCTTGCGTTGTTTTTCAGCTGTAACATTTGCATGCAATTATGACATTTTAAAAATAGGAGACCACGGGGTTTGAAAAAAAGAAACTTCTGGGCAGATGAGCAAATGGAAAGGCCGGCCTTTAATTTTGTTAACATCCCAATTACATCGTGGTAACCCTTGTGACGATTTCTGTCCCTTGTACGCAACACCTGGTTTTTGTTCCAGGGAGAGGGACCAAGCCTGGCTGACTCAACCCTTGCTCACTCGCCAAACTTGGTTGGAAAGCTCATGTTTTACACTGGCCAGCAGAGGTCACTGTTTCAAAGTTGTTAGAGGAAAATTATCTGTAGTCCACACCACTTCTTTTTTGTTTGAGGGAGATTGTCTATTCAAAATTTTCTGTATTTTCCTAACGTTCTAAAAAAAAAAAATCAATTTTTAAAAAGTATTATGTTTAAAAGTGCAGATGGCTTGTGTGGACTTCTGTAGATTATTTTGCTTATAGGGTGATAACATTTACTGAGCACCTAGGAGGTGCCCCACACTGTCTACTCTCTTACCTTGTAACAGCCATCTGTCTTCTGGGGTAGCTGTGATGCTTGCCTCAGAAGGGGAAGCTGAGATGAGGAGAAATTCAAGGAGATGGGATTCAGATGCAAGGAGTTCTTGTCTTCAAAACCAGACTCTTAATTTTCTTGGGATCTGTATTTTTTCTTCAAAGAAGGAATATTTTAGCAGCTCGAAGCACCAGTCATCAAGAACGTATGAGAGAAGTGTGTATTTTTGAAGCAAAGCCTCAGAAATAGTTTGCTGTTTTTCTTTGCAAATGTTCTTCAGGAAGCTAAACTTGGCTTCTTGGTCTTTGAAGATGGGAACTGTGATGTTCTGTCAGCCTTTGCTCCTTCTCCACAGGAAAAACAAATATTAGTAGTACATTGTCTCCAAAAATGTCCCAAGCTTAAGGCTTATTTGGTGAGTAGTTTACCCAGAAGATTTCTAATTTCAATTTATAAGTCTAACGGAAAACTTCCTAACTTTGACGAGAAATAAGCTGTTTGTGAATGAAAAGATAAATCTGTTTTAATGGACTTTTATTTACTCATGTTTTAAAAAACATTAGTAAGTCATCCGGATTTTCCATAAAGCTGGAGAGTTATGGGGACAGCTGTGTTCATCACTAGACCATGAGTGGTCATTTTGAACCCCGCCCCCCCCACCCCTGTTCTCACTGAAGGGGTCACATGAGAATAGTCAGAAAAGGCTTTGGATCTTCTGGGCTGCTAAAAGGACATTTAGTTCTGGAGTCAGTCTTACAAACTGGCCCCACGTACTTCTGCCCATCATTCTTACTGCAAAATTTTTAACGTTTTGTAGTTGCTGTTAGCTATAATAATAATTAATATTACTATTAGAACAGAAAGCCATATTACCCTTATAGATCTTCTTAATTAACAATAAGATGGAGCTGCTTATTTTTGTTGAGGGGAAATATTTAACAAATTTCCACGTGGACGGCAAGTTGCTCAGAGTAGAAACACTAAGGCTCTAAGGGGGATGTAGACAATGAATATAAACAAACATCATGTGGTGGCGAGTATGTAGGGGGCCAAGCAGACAGTAGACGGTGGGTGGGATTCTATTTTAGGTAGGGTGCAGAGGGGATGCCCTCCTGATAAACTGATGCTTGGCCAGAGGCCTGAATGAGGTAAGAGAGATGATGTGTGGATATTTGGGGGAAGAGTTCCTGCAAGCTATGATCCTGGAGACCAGAGCATGGCTGATACGTTTAAGGAATAGCAAAGAGGGCCTGGGGGCAGGGTTCAGTGAGTGCGGGCAAGGCTGAGAGCTTAGGTGAGAGACAGAGGAGCGGGCCAGTTCACATCAGGGCTGGTAGAGGACAAGGACTCGCTCATACTCTGTCTGCGTCAAGGGCAGCCACTGAAAAGTCCTGAGCAAAGGAGTAACATGGGGCCACTTATGTTTGAAAAAAATTAAATCTGGCTATTCTGAGGAAAACAGACTGAGGGGAGGGGGTGGCAGGTAAGAATGAAAACAGGGAGACTAGTTAGGAGGCTACTGCTATAAAGCAGATGAAAGAGAATGCAGTTAAGCCCTGAACAATGGGTTCAAACTTGCATGGGCACTTTTTAAAAATAGGTTTTGCTATTTTAAAAAATTTGTTGAAGTTGAGTAGATTCACTGTGTTGTGTTGATTTCTGCTGTACAGTGAAGTGACTCAGTTACGCATCAATATATATCTTCTTTTTCATATTCTAACTTGGGAATTCTTGAAGATGACCCTCTAGATAATGGTGACAGCTCTGAGGAAATGGATGGATGACCTTGCTTTTGAGATTATGGACAGCTGGAGAGGGAGAAAGATCTCAGCCAGCATTTAAGGCTGACTAGAAGATAAAGATATAAGAAGAGTTGCCAGAGAGGCAGGAGGAAAACTAAGAGAGTGAGTGGATCTTCTTACATGCAGATTGTTTTCAGTAAATCTGAACTATAGTACCACATGATTAGTGGTCGGTCAAATCCATGGATGTAGACCAATAAACACGGAACGTAGACTGTAAAGTGTGACGCAGAGCTCTCTGTGCACAGAGGGTGTGGGCCCCTGAGTCCTGTGTTGTTTACAGGTCAACTGCAGTGATAGGCCCAGAGTGGTAGCAGTGAAAGCAGCGGAAAACAGACAGGTCCAGGTCTATTATGAAGAAAGAATTGATGAGAATTGCTGGTGGGATGGTTGTGGGGTATGAAAGAAAATAAGTCAGTAATACTGACTCCAAGGCTTTTGGCCTGAGAGTCGGTAGACTGAAATTTCCATTTGCTGAGATGAGAGAGGAATGGGTTGACACTGGGGTAAGTAAGATGGGCTAATTAAGTTTGGCTGCATATAACCGAAAAACTCAAAGTAATGGTGGTCTAAGTAACATAGAAACTTATTCATTTATTTTTTTCACATAAAAGAAAATCCAGAAATAGGCTGTCTTGGGAAGACTTCCTGAGGTTATTGGGGATTCAGGCTCATTCTAGCTCTTTTCTTGGTTAGTCCCAAGGAGTGAGCCTCATCCTCATGGTTTCAAATAGCTGCTAAAACTACAGCCATTATATCTGTATTCCAGGCAACAAGAAGGAAGAAGAGAAGGAGAATGTCATATCCCCTCCCTTTCAAAGAGGCTTCCTAAAAGTCCACACATTTACCCTTACATCTCATTGGCTGAAGCATAGTCTGTATCTGGCTGCAATGGAGTCTGGGAAGTGTCCTTTTGAGGTTGTGTGCAACTTCTTGATAAAACTGGGGTTTTGTTACTGGGGCTCTGAATGAATATTAATGTAGCGTGCCAGCAGTCTCTTCTCCAGAGTTTGAAGTTTGGTTTTGGAAGAAGCAAGTTCTAATCTGGCATCATCTAGCCGTGTGACTTTGAACTAAGATTTCATCACTAAAATAAAAGAATTGAACTGAATGATTTTTAACTTCCCTTCTAATTGTAACTTGGCATGAGTCTTTGACTTTATCACATAGTAAGGTAAGTATAGTTTTCACAAAGAAATAAACTTAGAAGAAAATATTATGGTAAGAAGATGTTTATCAAATGTCTTAAAGTAATTTTTGTCATTGATTCATTTAAAACTTATTCACAGATACACTTCTATTCTTCTATTTTTCAGAATGCTTTCTTCCTATAGATGATTGTAATACTAGCTCAAAAAGCGCATGAATTGCATAATACTACGTGCACAGATGAACTCGATATTTACTTAAATAAAAATATTTATTATAAAAATGTGCATAATTGACTATCTTGTTCCTTACTCCATATATATATATATTTGTTGTAGCCTCATTTGCCAACTTTTGGACCTGTTTGGATAATTTGGTACATGTATTCAAATCCACACACCACTGATTATCTCTCATACAGGTAGAAAGTCTGTGCCTTCAAGGGTGCTACAGTTTATAACTGGAAATAGGTATGTAATAAAGGCTCCCCTCATAACTCAGTTGGTAAAGAATTCACCTGCAATGCAGGAGACCCTGGTTCGATTCCTGGGTTGGGAAGATCCTATAGAGAAGGGATAGGCTACCCACTCCAGTATTTTGGGGCTTCCCTTGTGGCTTAGCTGGTAAAGAATCAGCCCGCAATGTGGGAGACCTGGGTTGGGAAGATCCCCTGGAGAAGGGAAAGGCTACCCACTCCAGTATTCTGGCCTGGAGAATAGCCCGTGGGGTGGCAGAAAGATGGACACGACTGAGCAACTTTCATTTCCCCTTCCCCTTCGTGTTGTAAGGTGGGCTTCCCAGGTGGTGCTAGTGGTAGTGCTCTGAAAGTGGCTTTATGTGCTGCTGTTCGTCTGGGAGGGGAAGCAGGTTATGTGGATAAGGGGCCATTTGTGGTGAGCCTTGGGGATCTGAATGGATTCAGGTGGGAGTGGTCAGCCACAGAGGCATTCTGAATGAAAGGAAAATAAAGGTCAGGCAAAGAGAACGTTCCAGTTCAATTGGAGATGAGGTACAGTGGCAGGACGAAAAGACCACTGTATTTAGGATCAAGCAGTCCTGGGGCTGAACCTCGAATCTGCCACTTGCTAGTTGAAACCTTGGGCAAGTCACTTAACCTGTTTGGGTCTCATTTTCCTCATCTATAGTAGGAACTATACCACTTTCTTCATACGTTGTTATCTGCATTTAATTTATATACGTAGTGTGATCTACAGTAATTATCATAAAAGAAACTTCCTTAAAGTACTCTGGTACTCTGCACTTCTATAAATAACAGCCCCCTTCTCCTCAAAGGACAGCCCCTACTGTCCCTCGCTACTTTTCAAGCTGTCAGTTCTGATTGTCCTCACTAGCATCCTTTGATGCACATTTTATACTGGATGATTCTGTTTCCTTATAAATACAATAATGTGCTAAAAACCAACTTTTTATGGAAAAGCAGTTACATCATAATGAAAGAGGAAAGGGTATAACTTAATGGCCTGTTAATTGTGGCATCTTTGCTTCCAAAAGCCACCCTTAAGGATGATGAATGCCTTGGGCCACCCAGTGAAAGCTCAGTCACATCTGACTCTTTGTGACCCCATGGACTGTAGCCAGCCAGACTTCTCTGTCTATGGAATTCTCCAGGCAAGAATACTGGAGTGGGTAGCTATTGTATTCTCCAGGGCCACGCAGGGGAAGTTCCAAACTAAAACTGCTCTTCTTCCAAACAGTCTCTCTCTTCACTCCTATAACCAGGCTTGTCAAATTTCCCTCCTCAGTGGTGCTGCATTCCAGCCACCTTGCCCCATCTCCACCAAACCCTGGCTTGTCAGCATCTCTCCTTGGGATTATCTCCTGACTTGTGTTCCATTACCCACACTTTACCCACAGTTGCTCCTTTCTCAATCCATTTCCACAAAACAGCTAGAATATTTTCAGAACAGATCTGGTCATGTCAGTCTCCAAACTAAAGCCTTCACTGATTTTGCATCCAGCCCTTGCCAGCATTCGATATGGTTTATTGTTTTATTTTTTAATTTCAATCATCCTAAAGATGTGTGTTGGTATCTCAGTGTGCTTATACTTTGAATTCCCTAGTTCTGAGCATTTTTTCATGACTTACTTTACATTGTCATGTTTTCTTTGGTGAAATATTTGTTCAAATCTTTTGCTCATTTAGAAAATCTGGTTGTTTTCCTTTTTATTGAGTTGTAAGAGGTCTTTATGATGAGTACAAGTCATTTGTTGAATAAATAATTTGCAAATATTTTCTCCCGGTCTGTGACTTGTCTTTTCATTCTTTTAACAGCCAGTATCTTTCACAGAGTAAAAATTTTAAATATTTGATGAAATCCTATCTAATACATTTTTATTTTATGGACTGTGCTTTTCACATCATTATCTAATTACTTTAGTTTTTTCTAGAAGTGATAGCTTTGCATTTTTGTCCATTTGTGGTTAATTTTTGCATAGTGTGTGAAATATAAGTTGAGGTTTTTTTTTTTTACATATGTATGTACAGCAGTTCCAGCACTGTTTGTTAAAAGACTACTATTTCTCCAGTGAATTGCTTTTGTACCTTTGCAAAAGCATATGGCCATATGTGGGTTCCACAGAATATGAGTATTCTGTTCCATTGACCTATGTATATGATTTTTTTTGCCCATATCACACTGTCTTGATTACTGTAGCATTAGCCTGGTAGGCTACAGTCCATGGGGTCGCAAAGAATCGGACACGACTGAGCGACTTCACATAGTGAACTTTAGAATCAAATAGTAAGTCCTCAGACTTTGTTCTTCTTTTTCAATTTTTTGGCTATTCTAGTTCCTTTCCAAATAAGTTTTAGAATCAGTTTGTTGATTTCTATTTAAAAATCCTGCTAGGATGTTGATTCTAGTTATGTTGAATCTACAGATTAAACTGGGGGGAGTTGACATCTTCACAATATTGAATCTTCCAAACCATGAACATAATATACCTCTTTATTTACTTATTTCTTTGACTTCTTTAATCAGTTTCATAGTTTTTAGCAGATTCTGCATGAATATTTGTTAGATTAATATCTAAGTATATAATTTGAGTGCTATTATAAACAGTATTTAAAAATTTTCACTTCTAATTGTTTAATAAATGCCAGTGTTTGAAAATACAGTGGATTTTTATATATTAATCTTATATCCTGCAACCTCAATGATCTCATTTATTAGTTCTAGGAGGAATTTATCTTGGTATATCCTGTGAAATTTATGTAGATAATTAGGTTGCCAGCCAATGGTTTTAAGCTTTCCAATCTGTATGCCGTTATATATATATATTTTTTTCTTGCCTTACTACATTTGTTAGGACTTCCAGTATGATGTTGAATAGGAATAGTGAAGATGGATATCTTTACTGTGTTCTTGATCTTAGGGGGAAAGCATTCAGCCTCTACCACTAAGTGTGATGTTGTGCTATGTGCTAAGTCACTTCAGTCGTGTTCAACTCTTTGTGACTCTGTGGACTGTAGCCCTCTAGGCTCCTCTGTCCATGGGATTCTTCAGGCAAGAGTACTGGAGTGGGTTGCCATGCCGTTCTCTAGGAGATCTTCCTGACCCAGGGGTCAAACCCCTGTCTCCTGCGCTGGCAGGTGGGTACCACTGGCACCACCTGGGAAGCCCTAAGGGTAATGTTAGTTTAGGTTTTGTTTTTGCTGATGCCCTTGTCTAGTTAAGGAAGTTTATTTCTATTCCTAGTTTAAGTTGTTTCTTATTCTCTAACCATATATGAGTTTATATGTAAATCATCACCTTTGGCCCTTTGTGACAATATGGAATATGGAATCCTAATATAGAAATATTGGGATTCTCCAGGTTTTTGTTTGTTTGTTTGATTTGGTTTTTAAAATAGCATCTTCGAGTTATAAGATGATTCTAGGGATTCCAGGGACTTCCATGGTGGTCCACTGATTAAGAATCTGCCTTGCAATGCAGGGGACATGGGTTTGATCCCTGGTCGGGGAACTAAGATTCCACATGCCTCGTGGAAACTAAGCCCACAAACCACAACAAGACAAGCCACAAAACAAGGCTGTTGCCAAAACTGGAAAAGCCCGTGCACAACAGCGCGAAGTCTGTATGCCACAGTGAAGTGTCTGAACACTGCAGCCCAGACCCAGCACAGACAAAACGGGGCTCCTCTTGGGGCTCAGCTGGTAGAGAATCCTCCTGCAATGCGGGAAACCTGGGTTCCATCCCTAGGTTGGGAAGATCCCTTGGAGAAGGGAACGGCTACCCATTCCAGTGTTCTTGTATTCTGGCCAGGAGAATTCCACGGACTGTATAAACCATGAGGTTGCTAAGAGTCAGACACAGTCAGAGACTTTCACTTCACTTCACCATCACAATTAAAAACAAGAAAAAGGACGGATTCTAGAAATGGTAGGAGAAGTTGAGAATTTCATTAATCATCATCATTACCTCTCATTTTCCAATTGATTTTATCCTTTTCCACCTTCTCATTTGGTTTCCACAGTAGCCTTGATGGGTCAGGTACTGTTACCTTTGACAGGTGTAGTATTGAGGAACCAGGGATGACGACTTGCTTGTGTCCCTCCGCTTGGTAACACCAGAGCCACAACCATTATAGAAGCCCTTCTAAGGACTGCTCCTGATGCGCGTCTTGTAATGCGGTGAAAAGTCCAAGCTTTGGACACAGGCAGACAATCTTTTAATTTTAACTAAATTAAACATTTTTATTGCAGCGAAATTCACATAACATAAAAGCAGCCATTTAGAAGTGAACGATCCAGTGACATTTAGTACATTCACGGTGCTGTGCGGCCACCATCTCTACCTAGTGCCAACAGTTTTTATCACCTTGAAAGGAAACCTGTACCCATTAAGCAGATACTCTCACTGGTCCCTCCCCTTAGCCTCTGTCAACCACTACGCTGCCTTCTGTCCCTATGAATTTACCGATTCTGGATATTTCATATAAGTGGACTCATACAATACATGGCCTCTTGTGGGGCTTCTTTCACTTAGCATAATGATTTTGAGGTTTATCTACACTGTAGTATGTGTTAGTATTTCATCCTTTATGTATAAATATAATATTTTCCCCCACAATTTGTTTATATGCTCAGCTACTGATGAACAGTTGGCTTGTTTTCACAATAATTTTCTTTTGGGCATATACCTAGAAGTAGAATTGCTGGGTCATATAGTAATTTCCATGTTTAATTTTTTGAGGCATTGTCAAACTGTTTTCCACAGTGGCTAATTCGTGAGTGCTCCACTTTCTCACATCCTTGCCAATGCTTGTTATTTTCCGTTCTTTTTTTTAACTTTTAAAAGTATAGTTATCCTAATAGATGCAAAGTGATATCTCATTGTGGTTTTGATTTGCATTTCCCTAATGACTTCCCTGGTGGCTCAGACGGTAAAGCGTCTGTCTACAATGTGGGAGACCTGGGTTTGATCCCTGGGTCGGGAAGATTCCCTGGAGAAGGAAACAGCAACCCACTCCAGTACTCTTGCCTAGAAAATCCCATGGAGGGAGGAGCTTGGTACAGGCTACTGTCCATGGGGTCGCAAAGAGTCGCGCATGACTGAGTGACTTCACTTCAATGACTATCGTTTTCCTGGTTGCTCAGTGGTAAAGAATTCGCCTGCAATTCAGGAGACACAGGTTTGTTCCCTGTGTCGGGAAGTTCCCCCAGAGGAAAGTGAAAGTGAAGTCACTTAGTTGTGTCTGACTCTTTGTGGTCCCAAGGACTGTAACCTATCAGGCTCCTCCGACCGTGGGATTTTCCAAGTGAGAATGCTGGAGTGGGTTGCCATTTCCTTCTAGAAGGAAGATCTCAAGGGGATCTTCCTGACCCAGGGATCAAACCCGGGTCTCCTGCATTGCAGGCACATGCTTTACCATCTGAGCCACCAGGGAAGGGCATGGCAACCCACTTCAGTATTCCTGCGTGGAGAATCACAGGGTCACAGGAGCCTGGCAGGCTACAGTCTACAGGGTTGCAAGGAGTCGGACACAACTGAAGCGACTGAGCGCACAGGCACGCAACAACTAACAATATTGAGCATCTTCTCCTGTGTGTACTTGCTGGTCATCTATATGTCTTCTTTGGAGATTAGATCTATAGATGGTATTATCGGCAGGTCCTTTGCCCATTTTTTTGGACTGGGTTGTTTTTGTAGTTGAGTTGTAGGAGTTCTTTACATATTCTGGATACTATACTCTTATCAGTAGTATGATTTGCAAATATTTTTCTCCCATTCTAAAAGTTGTCTTTTGACTAGCTTCATAATGTTCTTTGATACACAAACGTTTTTAATTTTGATGAAGTCCAATTTATCTATGTTTTCTTTTGTTGTTTGTGTTTTTGGTTTAACACCTAAGAATCCACTGCCAAATCCAAGGTCACAAAGATTACCCCTAGGTTTTCTTCTGAGTGTTTTATGGTTTTAGCTCTTATATCTAGGATGTTGATCCATTTTAAGTCACTTTTGGTATATGGTTTGAGATAGAAATCCAGCCTCATTCTTTGGCATGTAGATATCCAGTTATGTAGCACCATTTGCTAGATTATTCTTTTCTCAATGAGTGGTCTTGGCATTCATGTACAAAATCATTGGCCATAGATGTATGGGAGGTGGACACTTTTGATTGTGAGAACTTTGGCAAGTCACTTAATTTTGAGCTTTTATTTTTCACCTATATAAGATGAAATATATTCTCCTTTTCTCAGAGTCACCAGGATTGAATGGATTATGTATGGAGACTGTTAGCCATAGTACCTGGCATATAGTACCCTTCCTCCTGTCTCCAGGACACAGGAGACCCTAGACATAGAGCTCTCTATTTTTGCTGAGTATATGCTTATACCCCCTGGATAAACATGCTGAGGGGGGAGGTCACAGTAGGGTGAAGAAGCACTTAGCTAAAAATGCAGGTAAGTATAGGAAGTAGTGGTCATTCTTTAATAATTCAATCAACATGCTGACTTTGCCTGAATCTGTTTTAAGTTCTGGAGTTACAAAGGCAAAAGAGGTTTACAAAGCTCTCAGTCTAGAGGGAGAGACTGATGGGTTATTATAAAGCAGCATAACAAGTTCTAAGATAGAATGAAGCAGAGATTGCTGTGAGAATGTGCAAGAAGAAAATAATTTTAGCTAGAGGATTCAAGGAAGTCTTCTGCAGAAAAGTGACACTTGACCTGAGTATTAAATGATTCACAGGAAGGAGTATGAAGGTGGACCAAAGGGAAAGTGTTAGCATAGGAAGCACAATATACAGAGCTATGAAGGGATGAACGTATGTCCTGTGTTCTAGGAGATGCAAAATATTCTAAGGTGTTTGAAATATGGGAGAGAGCTAAGAGGTGCTGTGAGAAAATGGTTTGACTTTATTTAGATGGCCACTGGGAGCTGTTAATGAGGCTTAAACAGGGAAGTGACATGGTCAGATATATATTTTAGAGATTTGCAGGGAGACCAGTATGTAGAAAATGAATGATTGGGAAGAAGATAAGGCTAGAGGCAGGAAGAAGAGTTGGTAAGAGATGTTATCAGTGAGGAAGAAGGATGGAGAGGAGGTGGGCTGTTAGGTGTATTCATGGCAGATCAGATATGGGAGTGTGGCAGAGGAGGGAGGAACAAAGTCAGAGAAGAAAAAATAATGTTTGTTTTGGCAGATGGATACAGATGGAATTACCTAGTAGACAGTCTGTGTGCTGAGCAGGAACATTGGCCAGTGTAAAAAAAGCACACATTGTTGCCTGGCCTGCAAAAGGGAGAGGTGAATTTTATTTGTTTTGCTCTTGACAATTAAAATATTAACAAATTTTATTTTCAAACTAAAAGTATAAAGAAAAACATTAAAATCTGTAATCTTACTACTCTTAAATAACCCCTGCTGAAAGGGAGAGAGAAGAATATATATTGTTAGAAAAAATGAACAGTTCAGAGAAGTGTAAAATGTAAAGTACAGGCTTCCCACCCCACCCCCCAGTCTTCCATTCTCTTAACTCCTGTTAACACTTTCTTGCATTTCCTTCTAGGAAAAAAATTAAAAAAAAACACCAAGCATATACCCCCTGGATTCAGTATATCTCCAAAGAGGTCCTGCCAAATACTATATTTAAGTGGTCTGTTCTATTGGGTAGATTAACCTTCTCATTACTTTGCCAGACTTCACATCTGTCCTGGTGGGGTGGAGCTGTGAATTCACTGAGGGAAAGGCAGGATCTCCATGTCCCCAACTCAGGCATGGAAACTGGATCACCAGTAGGTACTCAGCAAAGAATAACTAAATGAGTTGTTGCTGCATCTTGGAAATCTGAAGTCTTTGTCTGCAGTGCCAGTTGGTTAAGTGACTTCTTCAGCAAATATTTTCTGAGTTCTGACTAAGTGTGCAGTGTTCTGTGTGTGTGTGTCTGTGGTAAGGAGAGAAGCAAAGGACTCAGTTCCTGGTTCCTGGCCTCACCAAAGGGCAGAATGAGAAAGGCCAGGAATCTTTTCCCAACCCTCCAGCTTTTTGAGGGAGAGACTGAGGTCCAGAATCAGATTCTGATTTACTAAAAGCCACATGGCCTATTGGTGCCAAAGCTGGTCCTGGCACTTCAGAAGAGTGAGGGAATGGGAAAGGAGCAGCTGGTGGTGCATTGGAGGGGCTGGTGAGCTACTCTGACTCCTTTCTACCCCTTTCTCTCCTGCTATAAAAGTAGCAGAAATCTCCAACTCCAAATCCCTGGATAGAGGCAAAACCTTTGAGGTGCCCTATGCAGCCCGTGGCCCTTGGACTATGCATGATGGGCAGGGCTGGCTGACATACTGTTTCTATGAGAGACATCATGGCTGGCACAGGAGGAAGAGTGCTGGAGTGGGAGTCAGGAAGCCTGGGTTCCAGAGCCAGTTCTGCCACACCCCACCATACTGCTATGGGCCAGTCACATCTCTTCTCTGAATGTGGAGGTGGGCCTAACAAAATTTCCAAGGTCCTTCCTGCTGTTATTGTTAATTGTAAGATGCTATATTTAATCAATGACAGGAAATTAGATTTTAGGATTCAGTAATTCTAATGTCCTGGTTTTCTAAGAATTCAGGGATGCTGTTTGAGGTCTCGTACCCTGTGTAGAATCCTATGTTGTGAGACCTGACCTGGGTGTGTAGTAGGAAGGGGCTCCATAAACATTTTAAAATTTGAGACCAAGGCCAAAGAGACCAGACGCATTGCTTCAAAGAGTGAAGAGCCAAGCAGGGTTCTTGAAGGGGGTCCAGATCACCAACAAACAATGAGGAGTGTGGCAAGCGGACATGAAATATAGACACCATCTCAAAGGCCTGGCCGGAGCCTCCAGTAACCTTAGACAGACCTGGCCCGGGGAGTTAACCCCATTTTACCCAGGGGGAAACTGAGGTTCAGAGATGGGAACTGAGCTACTGCTCCCAGTTCCCCAGAGGTCTTGTTCTTCCTCTAGCGTTCTTTCTACACACAGGGCAGGACTTGCTGCAACACTGCTGTCTGTGAGGGAAGCCCGACTGCAGGGGAACCAGGTCCCAGGTCCTGATGAACTGCATGGACTGTAGCCCACCAGGCTCTTCTGTCTGTGGAATTCTCCAGCCCAGGATCTCCTGGGGGCTCGCTAAAAATCGAGGTTCAGGGACTCTGCTCCCAGACAGATTCACAGATTTACTTGGGGGTATTTTCTAGTTGGGATCGGATATCTATTTTTGTTTATCCTTTCACTTTGGAAGGAGACACTCTAGTCTGGTTTCTTTTCGGTGAAAAACACCACAGAAACAGAAACTTAAGAAAAGTAGTCTGAGAGCCCTGGGTTGGGGTCCCAACTTCGCTGCTGACCCGCTGAGAAATCTGTGGGAGCAGGTTGTATTCTGCAAGGAAACTTCGAAAGCACTTTTACTTCCACTGCCTCCACGTTAGCAGGCTTGGCGGGTCCCATTTGACCAGGAGAAAACTGACGCTGACGAGGGACGAAGGGTCTTGTTTCAGCCTCTGGGAGAGGCGAAGAAGAGACAGGTTGATTCGGCTCTCCGGATACGGAGTGCCTCTCGCCCCCCTTGGCCGGCCCGGCACCGACTACAGTGCCCAGGCTCTGCAGCCCGCGGCGCCGCCCCGCGGGCTATCCCTGATAGGCAGCGGGCGGAGCGGGGCCCGGGCAGCACCCAGAGCCACCGGCCGCCGCCTGTCAAACCCTCCGGCCTGCCTCGCGCGCGGCTGGCCCTGGCTCGCAGCCGCGAAGGCCCCGCCCTCGCGCCGCGATTGGCCTCGGGGGGGCGGCCGCAGCGAGTTAGTGGCTGGAGAGGCTGTCAGACAGGCTGCGGCCCCGCCCCCACCTCCGGGATGCCGCCCCGCTGGACGCTGCGGCTGCGGGGGCTGCCGCGCCAGTGGAGGCGCGCCGAGCCGTGCGCCCCGCGAGCGAGCTGCAGCAGCCGCTGCGAGGTGAGTGGGGGAGAGGTGAAAGGGGGTGCGGCCCGCGGCCCGGGAAGGGGGAGGGCGCCCGACCGACAGACAAGGCTGGTGTCCCAGGAATGGTGAATTGAGGAGTTTTGGGATCGCGCGGGGAGCGCGAGGGGAAAGGAGAGTTTGGGGCCCCGGGTCCGTTTTCCAGGAGGGATGATGGAAGGCCCAAGGCTCTGTGGAGGGGCATCCAGCGCTCGCGCATGGTGAGCGTGAGACGGTGCAGCTACTAGTGTTGCTGAGAGTCTGAGCTGGTGTATGAAAGTAGAATGTATGGCACGTCTTGTCCCCGAGTGTGCACTTGCGGGGTGTGTTTGGTGTCCGTGGGAGCGGGGAGTGCATGGGCTGTCGACTTTTTGCAGTTTTGCACGCGCGATAGGTTCATTTTGTCCGCTGCGTGTGGGAGTGTGCGTCTCGGTGCGTGTATGGGTTCACGTTGCCGGAGTGAGCACACATCCTCCGACTCCCATTTTCGCAGCTTGTGTGGTGTTGGTATCTCAGAGGGTCTGCCCGCGGGCCTGCGGGTGCGTAGTCGGCTGTCCCTGCGCTCAGCAGTATCCCAGAGCACCCACGAGGCGAGGTGTGCAGCCCGTGACCCATTCCGAGCAGTCTCCGCGGCTTTGCCAGTACCCTGCTCCGGGAATCTCTGCCGTCAGCTGCGTGTCCCACTGGGTGACGCGCACAGGCGCTCTCCCTTCTCCAGGCCTCAGTTTCTCCATTCGTCCAAAAAGGACTGGATGGGGGCAGATTGGGTAGCTGGGCCCTCCACTAGTCAGGGAAGGACATGCTAGATGTCCATGCTAGATGTTCCTGCGCCCTGGAGGGGACTTTTCCGTGGATCAGGTAGGTTTGTCACGTTAGGGTAAGTGTGGTGGCGCTAAGGAGGAATAAACGGAGGGATGGTGACCTGCTCAAACATCGCCCCCTGGACCAGAAGGGGATCGCTCCGCTCATTCTGACGTGCCTATGCTTTCTCCCCACCGCAGAAGCCCGGCGCGACCCCCAGCGGTGCGCCCCGCCCCGGCGCCATGCACTGCGAAGTGGCCGAGGCGCACTCAGACAAGAGGCCAAAGGAGGCCCCCGGCGCTCCAGGTCCCGGCCGGGGGCCCGCTGGCCTCGGCCCGCACATGGCCTTCAGGGTCACCGTGAGCGGCGGGGGCTGCGGGGAGGGAGGTCCGCGTGACTTGCTGCCCCGGCCTCCCGCGCCACCGCGCTCCCACGACCTCCTCCGGCCCCGGAGTCCCCGAGACTACGGTCCGTCCAAGGCCTCCGCCGCGGCCGCCGGGAAGGGTAAGTATGGCCCCGCCGACGTGCCTGGCCACGGGCGTGGAGAGATTCGGGTAGTCTGATTCCACCACAGGCCTTTGTAGGAATCTTCCCAAGCACTTGGTAGAACTTTCTCCAGAGTTCATCAGTTTTCTCTCAAGTTGTATGGGCTCGCTTGCCATTCTGAAATGGTGACTGTTTAGAAAGCACCTAATTTAAACTCAGTAAGCCTATTTGGCAGGGAGATGTGTGTTTAGAAAGCTCAGATTACATAATTTTGCTTCTGTATGTTTCTGATAAAAGTTGTGTGAAATTTGTCAAAACCTTATTATAAATTAGGATGAGTAGCAACTCGAGTATGTCTGTCTCTGAACCTGCCAACAGCATACTTTGAAGTATTCTAGTCTTCCTCAGTGACAGAAACCAGAAGCCTTCAGCCAGGCCCCTCCCCTGTTGGGACCTCAGTTTCCCGATCTGTCAAGTAAGGAATTAATTATACCAGATGATTTCTGGGTTCCTGATGGAAAATTTTATGAATCTGTAGTCTAGCCTGAGTGAAGTCCTGACTTTTAACAATGGCTGTTATGTACTTGATGGTTCAGAAGCACAGTCTTTGGTCAAAAGTTAGTTTGTAATACCCTTCCTCTACCTAGTGAGACTGGTGGGTATAAGGTGCAGGCTCCAGTATAATTAATGGGTCAAAGTCAGTGATGAGGCTAGATTCTCATGAACACGTTCTTCTCATCGCAGTTAATTATTATTGAGCCATTATTTATAAGTTTCACACTGACAGATAATTAACCAGAAATTGGGGAAATTGTTGAGGCACTATATCTTTCCCCTCATCTACTTTTTTTCCCTTGGGAAAAAGCAAAGGTTTAGTTTTTTATTATTTCATTGTTTGGGACCTCTTGGTTCTATTTCTAGCTGATTCTTAAGGAAGACAAAAAGTTTGTTTAATGGCTCTATAGGCATCATTACTTTAGCATCAATTGGCAGCTTAGAAATGGTAGGGTGGCTTACTTTTAGGGATGAGAGCTCTTTTAGGGTAAAAAAAAATCTCTGTAATTCAAAGACTGGTAAAGTGAAATAAACAGAAATGCTTTTTAATGAAAATACCTGACTTTGTAGGAGAACACTATTTCTTGTCTGTTGTTTTAGACTCAGTCTCTTTTCCAAGAGATAGAGGTCATTTTTAAAGGATATAGAGGAAAATGCTTTAGCGTATTATTGTTGGAATACGCACATGAGGTTCCCTTTTACTAGGGAGAGAGGAGGGCTGTGCAGCAAGACATGAGTAATATTTGCAGCTCGGAGCTCCCTCACTTGCCCCCGTCCTGTAGACGACAATCCTCCCTTAAATAGATACCCTCTTGCAACATTTTGTGTTTAAAAAAAAAAATAGCTGTCAACTGAAGATCTCAGTTCTCTGCAGACCTAATAAATTGCTCTCCCAAACATAGCCTTTGTTCCAAGCCCTGGTTAGAGACCTTTCATGTGGGTGCATTCGTTGCGTACAACTTTCTGACGTCCTTTCTCCTAAACCCCAATTATTTTTATCCGCATGCCCCCAATGTCTAAAATATGAGATCTTTAAATCAGGATTGTGTTTGGAAAGGGCAGGGGAGGGTAAAAGAATGGGAGGAAGCACCTCTTTCTTTGTACCTTAAGATGGTTGTACTGGTTAAGCTTTTTGTAAGAGGCTTCTGTTTTTTCACAGCCTCCAGTGAGGCTGGTGGGGGTCAGGTTTGTCATACCCATTTAAAAGATGAGGAAACTGAGACCTGCTGGTGGGGGTCTCTGGCCAGTCCATAGCTTATGGACCTAGGCTTGAAGAAGCTTCTGACTCGGCTTCTGTCTTTCTAGGTAATTTTTCCCCCTGTAGTCAAGCTACACAGTGGCCTGAGAGAAAATTAGAGCTGGGCAACCTTCTCAAAGAGGCCATGAAAGAAACCTTCTTGCTGCCTCTGTTCCTACCCCGATACTCCCTAGACCTCATAACCCTTTGAATATTTGGTGTCTAGCTCCAAGTCTCAGGCTTACTGGGAACAGAAGACAAGAATACCAACTGAAAAATATTTATTGACTGTGCTGGAAATTGTAAGACCCTGCCACCTAGGATCCATGAGACTGGGGGAAGTTATTTCCTTCTCTGACCCTTAGTTTCCTCATTTGTAAATCTACTGTGAGACAGAAAGACTGAGGAGAGTATTAGTGATATAAGGTGTCAAAGGGCCACCTCAGTGCCTGGTTATTTTGGAGATGGCCCTTGTGATGTGTTTAACGTGTTCAACCGCTGCGTTTTCATTTGCACGAGAGGTAATAATGCTTCCTCCCCGAGGGAAAATGAAACAGTTGTAAGAATATAGACGAAAAAGGAAGAAGGGTTCGCGTTTATTAATTCGTATAGGGCCCCGTTATGGTCAGCTCTATTTGAGACAAAGAGGGTAGGGCGAGGAGGGAGAAAGTTTTGATTTTTTTAAATTGTTGACTTTCACGACTTTTAACTGGTGTCCTAGCCAGAGGAAGCTGAGAGGAGCCAAGCTTCAGGTCTTTTGTGGCCAGTGCTTCCCCGGTGACCGGAGAGACGACAGTATTGCTTGGTTTGGAATCAGGTTTCAGATGCTCTGCCTTCTTGTTTCTCGGACAGACCCTAAACTGAGGCGGGGCGTGAGCTCTCGAACCCAGCAGCTTATCCGTAAATGTCAGGGTCCTCTGCATTTCCAGATCTGGAGTTAGGAGGCACTGGGGACGGTGCAACGTCACGGACTAACATTGTCATCATTTACAATAAGAATCATGATCTGTTTATGGCAGAGTCCCGTTTATCCAGATTCCAAACAGCTGAAAAGGCCAAATTACCAGATGCTGCGCTTTTTCTTTCTTTTTATTAAACACCCAACACTCTGCTTGTGGAAGTTCTGACAAGGAAAGAAGGTAAACATCTGGACTTTATGGAGGCGGTTGGCTTTGTGGCGCTGACTCGGTGAAGCTCGCTCTCTGTGCAGTTTCCAGCCTGTGTCCTGCACACATCAGCCTCATGCCAGCTGAGCCCTGCCTACCTCGTGGGCTGTTCTGAGGGGACAGATGTAAAAGAAGCCCTTTGCAGTTTGTATCTGCAGGCAGATCCTGGCTCTTACTACTGTGATTCCCATTTCATAGATGAAGACATTCAGGTTCAAGGATGTGCTTAAGGCTACAGAGCGTAAGTGGCAGTTTCTAAGGCTTCCCATTCCACAGCTAGTGCCTGCTAAGTGTGCGTGTTGGTGGCTGAGAGCTGGCGTTCGTGACGGCTTCCCAAGCGTTCCCAGAGAATTTAAACTGTTTTTGCTGTTGGTATTCCTTCTGTCTCGAATCTTCGGAATTTGGTAACGAGTATCTGTGCCATCGTTAGAAAACTTCTTAGTTTACCAAATGATTCTGTTTGACCAGAATTGCTGCTCTCAGACCAAACCAGATAATTCTGAGCAACTCACTGGACCCTTTTCACTGTGTGCTGAGACTGGACACATGCTAGCAAATAAAAAGGAGGCTGATGATCATGACCAATGTGGACCTGCCGTTAGTAAACAGTCATCGTTACTGTGGCTAAAAATTCCCAAAGTAGTTAATCGTGTAACTTAAAGAAAAAGTATATGTATTTTTTTCTTTAAAAATGAAAACAAAGAAGGAATGCAGTTGTAGGTTGTGTGCAGGCGCATTAGGGACTGGAGGTGGAGAGCAAGACATGATGGTTTTGGTTGGCATTACCTTGTAGAGTTTGTGCATTTGAATCAGAAGCCACTGTGATGTTCTGGGGAGGTTTTGGAGAGGCCAGCACATCCGTAATAGAAAGGTATGAGTTATTTTGAAAGCATTTACCCCCTCCGGCTCTAGTGGGCAATTTGCTTGCATTTCATCCATTTTAAAGTGCTGGTCCTGTGATCCGGAAATAATCAGATCCAAATTTCTTCAGTGCTTGAGGTTTCAAATAAGAGGGAGAAAAACCTGCTGGCCAAATGTCAGGCTCAGTGAGACAAAGAGAAACATGTATGTGTGTGGGTACACAAATAAGATAGGAACATGTTGCGTCTACAGTCATAAGAATTATGTATCCGACAAGTCTTTCATAGACATGTAGCGGAAATACAATGCCCAAAGATTCTCAAAGAATCTTGGGTGGCTAGAATTTCTCTTCCCTTTCTGCCTCCCAAGCTCTGTAGAAGCTGCTAAGACTTGGAGTGCAAAATGGCAAGGGAACCAGCACATGGGATGGTAACTTACTTAGGTTTCCTTATTGCTGACCCGTTTACCTGTAGTGCTCGGCTGGGCTGAGGTCTCAGGACTGTCTTAGCTGTGGAATTATATCGATAGGCTGTGTTGCGCCATCTCTGATTAAAAAACGTGTTTCTTTATACACCATGGTTTTCCTTCACACATCTCCTCCTTCAGAAAAAAACCAAAACTCACCCCATCTTTAAGTTCTTCATCTCCCTGCGTTACAGTTGCGTGAGAAGCTAAGTGAGCCAGCACACTTATTTTTACAGTGCGTTAAAATCCCATTACAGGCATAAGTGCACAATGAATCATTTAAAAAAATATATTCTTATGTTCTTTGTTCTGAATGTTGCATAATTATCATCATTTTCTTCGGTTTTATTTTGTGGAGTTTGGCAAGCATCCTAGAAAAGGGGAGAAACTAAAGTTTGGAATGGGGTTTTCCATCCTTTTTTGGATAGGAATAGGAAAAAAAAAACCCAAACAAATAAATACCATCTTTATTTGTAAATGGACCAGTCACTAACTGGGACTTTTGCGTAGGGAAGATAATTTCCCTTCTTTCTCTCAATTTTCCTAGAAAAGAATTCTCTGTTTTGAAGCTGATATGGTAGTACTTCAACAACTTCACCTTATATCTATGATTATATTCAAAGTTAAATTAGAATGTGTGGTTTGCTAATTTTTTTTCCTAATACAGATTTTAGTTGCAGTTAATTTGGACCTGGAGACTTGTGTTGTTTCTTCTTGTAGGGGGTAGTTTATTTTTGTGTTTAAAGAAACAAAGA
This sequence comes from Neotragus moschatus, assembly GCA_006410615.1. Classification (NCBI taxonomy): domain Eukaryota; kingdom Metazoa; phylum Chordata; class Mammalia; order Artiodactyla; family Bovidae; genus Neotragus; species Neotragus moschatus. The sequence goes on along the minus strand of SJYA01000418.1, from coordinate 866,636 downwards.
CATTCAGTTCAAGGGGGAGAAGAAATGAAACAAATTCTGCCCTGGGCTTTGAAAAATTCAACTGCAACATGCAGAAAGCCCAGCTGTGATACTAGGGCCAGGAAAAAAGAGCAAACTCCTGAAATATTTGTGCAGCTCGCCTTCCCTGTGCTAATGATTCTAGCAGTTTAAAAACGGACTTCTTGTTTATCAACAGCTGCTGCCCGACTTAATAGTTTACAATGAAAAAAAAAAAAAGCTTTCAGCATTAGAAGCAAAGTCCGGGACCGATAGCTGGGTTACTGAGTTAAGGGAAGCAGAAAAGAGTCGGGGTAGGGGGAGTTTTGTGGTTGCTTTGGTGTCCTAAAGCCTTATAAGAAACTGAAAGAGAACAGAGGCCTGGGGTGGGATGGGGTGGAAAAGATACAACCCTGACCCAGTGGTCTTTTAGTTTAAAGTCACTTGAAGCATCTGTTTTCTTCTTTTCTCCGCCGTCCCCTTAACTCTAAAGGGTTATTCCTTCAGAAGGTTTCCGGTGGGTCGAGGCGGATTGTGTTAGCATTACAAGCTGTGTTTTTAAAGTCAGCATTTGAGTCAGATGCACTGAGAGGAGCCTTCAGTCCGTTCACTGAATAATGCATTTCCTGTATGGCTTGAATTTTTTTGGTGGTTATGGTTAGCCCTGTCTGGAGCAAACACACACACCATTGTACAGACTCAATGCATGTGGGCCCAGCCCTTGGCTCTGAGCCTCGGTTTCCCCATCTATAAAATGGGAAGCACTTGGTTGGGATGACCTGTAGTCCTTTCCTCCTCCGTTACTCCAGGATTCCACGGTGAACTTGGCTGGGGCAATTGGGAAGGATATAGAGTACAGAAAAAGGTCTGGTTCTCGACTTGACCTCCTCTTGGAACTCTTGACTCCTGAAGCTGACCACAGAAAGAACCAGAAGAGGAAGAGATGTCAACTAACCCTTACTGAGCACCTACTCTGTGCCAGGCCAAGCAGTTCGTAGCTGCCATTGCATTTAATAAAGCCCAATAACCTTATGAGAAAAGGAGGCATTATTCTGAATTTATAGATCAGGGAAATGAGGCTTGGAAAAGTTGAGCAATTTGTCTAAACAGTGAGCTCCATATTTAATTTGCAGTGACTCACTATACAGAAAGTAGATAGGAGCCTGGGATTTGAACCCAGCTCTGTCTGACAGCAAAGCCGGTGCTTTCCCCCTGAAGCAGGGGTCCTCAACCTCCAGGATCTAATACCTGATGATCTGAGGTGGAGCTGATATAATAATAATAGAAATAACGTGCACAATAAATGTAATGCGCTTGAATCATCGCCAAACTACCCCACATTTCTCCCGGTCCGTGGAAAAATCATGTTCCATGAGACAGGTCCCTGGTGCCAGGAAGGTTGGGGATTGCTACTCTAGAGCACAGAGCTCTCAGCTACAGCTTTTAAAACCCATGCAGCAGCTAAGAGTCTCAGTGGCTCTAGCGTGTGTCTCCAAACCCTGGGGGACAGCAGTGGAAGGCCACAGGCAGGTCCAGACAGCCAGTCCCTCGGGCAGACTGCAGTCTGAGCTCACAGGCTGAGGGGTGACTCTAAGGGGAGACTCTGCCTCCACTGGCTCTCTCCCAGCTACTCTCTGCTGCAGAAATGGGGAAAGGACAGTGGTTCCCAGTTGTGACATGGGGGTCCTCAGGCAAGGAGCCTGAGACTGGAGGGCCCCTGGGAAGCAGACCCCTCTCAGAAGCAGCATACACACACCCCACTTGTTACTGCTTGTTACTGCATGTTCGAGTCCCCATTTGAGCCTGTCATACAGTGGGAGCTCTGTTGCCCAGGCCCTGGCTGTGATCTCCCTTCTGCTGGTAATGAAGACTTCTGTTTGAAGAGAATTCCTCATGATCCCACTACACTTGGTGTGTAGAATGCATGCTTCACTGGACATGATGGCTGGAGATCTATTAACTAATTATTTCTTATTAAACGCCTGGTGGGATGAAGAAAGGCTTGTGGGGGAGAGCAAGCCAGGGATCAGAGTGAACTGGAGTTTGTGGGAAATGGGTCTTTTGTGTCAAATGATGAATGAGTCAAATGCCCCTGTCTGGAAGGAAGACGTCCCACTGCTGGCTTGGGTCTGTGGCCTTGCACGGGGGTGTGTATGTGTTTGTGAGAATGTATGTGAACGTGAACATTCTCAAGGGGTCATATTTTTTCCGAAGTGGAGATTGTAGGAGGCTTTAGGCTTGCCCAAAGCTCCTTTGCCTTTAGATGTTGACCCTAGGTCTGAAAGCGAGAGCCGGAAGGGGTGTTGAGGATGGCCTGGTTGCCTTGTGGCTCAGCCTCTTCCTATTTATGTCTTTTTTAGCAACTGGATTACTCTCTTAGATGTTGTTGCTTTTGTTTTTAAGTAACAGGTTTGATGGCAAAGCTTTAGCAAGAAACCAGGGAGTATTATAAACTCGGCTTTAAAAACACAGATCCCATTTGCTGTTTTAAGCTCTCCGGAGGGCTGGAGATTGGGTTTATTTTGGAACGTTGTTGGACTATATGAATTACTTTTCTGAGGCTTGGGTATTTAATACCTAATAGAAGTTTGTATAAGAGTTGATGATGTATTTTGCCGACTTTCCAACCCTGTAAATAAATTACACGTGCCGGCAGAGGCTGCCAGGATCCACTGTGTCAATTGAAGCTTAATTTTTATCCCAAACCACTTAATACTTTTGTCCTAGTGAGTAGAGAAAGTTCCCGGGGTTTTGCCCAGCAGCGGGCCCGTTCCAAGACATAGACGGCTTCACCAGCCTGTGAATAGGGCTCTGTGGATTCACCGATCTTGACACAGTTTTCAGTGGTTAAGTAGCTTCAACCCTCTCAAGTCCAACCCTCCAGGCAGAGAATGATAATATAATTTTAAGTGTATCGTAAAAATGAAACCCAATCGCTTCCACTCCCCAAACCTGTCTCGCTCTCCTTCTCTCTGGAGAAAACGGCCATAATTGTATGGTTAATCTCAAGACCTCCAGTGCATTTTATCTTATTTGAGTGCAAAGCCCAGGTAATAACGTTGGCATTTCCAACGCGAAACAAAATAGGGTTTCTAATTTGGAGACACTATTAAATATTTCATGCTTCAACCAAACTCAATTCTTTTTTCCTATAATAAGTTTAAATATTAATTCTCTGGAATGTCAGATGCCTAAAGCTAGGCATTTAGTGATCTGCAGTTTCAAGTATCTCGAAGAAGGTTTATGAAACAGGATATTTCACTGGGAGGGATGAGTAGTGTGTTTCAGAGATATCTGAATTCAAGGCAGCGTCTTCCGATTTACTTTTTAAAGGGAAAAGCTCATAAAATAAGTTGCTTTATGTGCTGAAGGATTAAGTGGCTTAGGCTGAAATAACAGCAGAGACTTTACTGTTTTTCCCCCTTTATATTTTAACAATGCTTTTTTGGGGGAGGGGGTGGGTCATTTTCCCGCCTGCTTGTCTCCTCCCCCTCCCAACCAGATGGCTTTAATTCTAACCAAATCCCACGCTGAGGCCAAATGATTGATCAAACAGTCATTTGTACTTACGTAGCTCTCTTTGTGAGAATGTCTCTGCATTGGGGCTTTTGGCTGGGCTCAGCTCATCTTTGGGGCTTCAGATGGTTGATTTCTAGCCTAGAGAGGTGGAGGTATAGGCGTGGGTGGAGGGCAAAATTCCCAGACCTTCAATCCCCAAAGAGTTCCTTGCTTAAAGCCTTCTTGTTACTTTCCATCCCTGACAGCAGGGTATCCCAAGTTTTCTAAACATAAGGACAAAAATCCATCTCCTATGATAGCTGTTATATTTTTTATCTATTGGTGGAAAAGATACCTGAAGGTTACTAGTTTTGAGGGCTATTTTAAAGAGATTTATATTTTATCAACCACTCACATATCTGTAGTGATATGATATCGGTTTGTTCTTGAGATAGTCTTTGGCACATGCTTTCAAGTTCTCCCCTGAAATTATGTCTTGGCTTGTAGATTAAGTAAGTAAGTAAAGTCGCTCAGTCATGTCCGACTCTTTGCGACCCCATGGACTGTAGACTACCAGTCTCCTCAGTCCATGGAATTTTCCAGGCAAGAGTACTGGAGTAGGGTGCCATTGCCTTCTCCATGGCTTGTAGATTAGCAGCTAGTTGACTGAGGGAAAAATCTGAGCACCTTGGTCTGGTGTTCAAAGCCTTCCGGCCAATCCAGTTCCATCTCTTCCTTTTGTTTTTTTTTTTAAAGGAAATGAATTTTTTCTTATTTTTAAATTAATTCATTTGGCTGCATTGGGTCTTTGTTGCTTCATTGCATCAGTGGAATCTTTTGTTGTGGTGCACAGACTCTCTAGTTGTGGTCTGTGAGCTCAGTAGTTGTAATACTCACGCTTAGTTGCTCTGAGGCTTGTGGGACCTCAGTTTCCTGACCAGGGATTGAACTTGCATCCCCTGCATTGGAAGCTGGATTCTTAACCACCAGACCACCAGGAAAGCTTACCATCTCTTCCTAATGTCTTATTTGCTTGTCCTTCAGCAGCATCAGGGTTTTCCTTATGAAGCTTTGAACCTGGAATTTTCTCTTTATGTGTCCTTCTGTCCTTAAACGCTGTGAGCTTATTTTTATTCATTTGTGTGCCTCTTTAAATCATTTTTAGAATATAAAATAGGTAATATTCAAATATCTATCTTTGTAGCCTTATGTCTAGCATCTTGTCTTGCAAAATACATATCTGAGAAGGATATAGGGTGCTGGTTGGGGCTGTAATGTGGAACCAGACCACTAGGTTTGAACTCTGGTTCTAGGTACCAACTTCGGGATCTTGGGCAAGTTATTAAGCTCTTTGGGCCTCAATATTCTTATCTGTAAAGTGGGAATAGTAGTTGTAATGGTCTCAAAAGATTTTTATGTGGATGAAATGAGTTAATACTTGTATAAGTGCTTAAATACAGGGACTGGCACATGGTCAGATGCTCAGTTAATGCTGGAATTACTATTGTTATTGCTGTTTATGCAAACTTTTGATAAACCGAATCTCCTGGAAGGGCCTTCCTTTTCACTGGTCTGACTCCTACTAATCTTAAGACCCAGCTCAGATGCCACCTCTTTCTGGAAGCCTTCCTGTTCTCCCACAGCCTGGTGATGCTAGGCCTCTGGCACCCACAGCCCTTCTCCTTCCTTCGTCTTTAGCACAGGACATGTCCTGTGGCAATTTTCCATTTACTTACTGTGTCCTTGAGGGCAGGATAGAGTCTCATTATTCCTGCACCCCTGTGCCTAGCACAGGGCCTGGATCAGAGTGGGTGTCAAGGAAGTTTGGGAATGGAGTCCAGCCCCGTCTCTGCCCTCAAGGAGCTTGTCACTGTGAAAGGAGAAGTTTGATGTCTTTGTTTCTCCTGCAGGGTTGAACATATAGTAAGCTCTCAGCACATGCGAGACTCCAGTAGGTGTGCAAGGAGTTCTCACATGCAGAAACAGCTCTGTTTTCTTTCTGCACTGTCTTGGGGCTTCTCACTGTGAGGTCTGCCCCACTTCTCTGGGTCACATTCGTTGGGCAAGTCTTCTCCTCTGTCTGGGCCTCCCTTTCCTCTCCTTTCTGGGAGGAGTTGGCTTCTGTAATCACAGACCCTTCTAGGCTGTGGCCAGGTGGAGCGGTGTCAGGTGGAAGAGTAAGGGGCCAAATGCTATCCTGGAGTGACTGGCCTGGATTGTAGGCACTCTCTGCCACACACCTGCCCTCCCTTCTAGGCAGAGTCCCAGGTGTTTTCAAGAGTGTCTCATCCTGTGGTTTAAAGAGCAGTTATTGGTGGTTGCAACACATCTGACTCAGATTTCTCTTTTTTTTTTTTTCTATTTTCATCACTGATCCACTTCAGTAAGAGCAGATCTCAGAGAAAACAGATTTCTCTAAGATGAAGAAGAACCTTGGAAATGAGAACCAGGAGCCAGCTCTCAGTTGCCCTGCTGGGGTGGAGATGGCTGTATACACCCTGATCCCCACTCCAGGACAGGCTTAGATGGACCCCAGGGATTGTGTTGGCTTCCTGGCTCCTCTCTGGGTACTCTTGTGGTTTGAGCTTGTAAACTGTAGAGCTCTGCCCAAATCGTTATTATTCATTCCACCCCCCTATGAACAGATGGGAAGACTAAGGTTCAGGGAGGTCATATGACTTGCGCAAAGGTGGTCACATGGCTTTTGGAGTCAGAACTGAGTTCAGACCTCAACTATACCATTTGCTGGACCTTGGGCAAGTTCACTGGACTCTGAGCCCCTATTTTCTTCATTTGTAAAATGGAGATAAAGTGTCTCATAGAGTTGGTGAGGGGACTAAGGTGAGGATTAAGCGATGAGTCTATAGAGCACCTAGCTCAGGGGCTGGCTCAGAGTAGGTATGTGGCAAAGGTGAGCTGTTATTACTGCTCTTACTGAGTGGCAGAGCTGGGCCCAGGTCCCCAAGCCTGCCGTGGTCTGATGGTATTTCTCCTCTATGTCTCAGTACCCCACCTCCATATTTTGGTGTTTTGTTCTCTCTCTCTCTCTTTTTTTTTTAATATGTTATTCATTTACTTATTTGGCTGTGCTGGGTCTTAGTTGCAGGATCTAGTGCCCTGACCAGGGATCGAAACCAGGCCCCTGTGTTGGGAGCTTGGAGTGTTAGCCTAGCCACTGAACTGCCAAGGAAGTCCTGATTTTGTTCTTTCTTTCTTTATTTGGAAAAAATAAAGAACAAGGACTTCAGGGTTTCAGAGACTGAGGTCCTAATCTCAATGCTGGAGTTCACAGATCTGACTGGCTGGCATCTTGACTTCACTTAGGGTTGGGGGAAGGTTAGGAGCTGTCCACCTCCCTTGCCCAGGTGGGGGTGGGCTGCATCAGCACAATTATCTGACAAGTCCTGGCTGTGGGGTCAGTCCAGGACATTCATTCAACCTGCAGTGGCTCTGGGTATCTGGCAGGAGTGGGTATTTCTGGGGTTGGTCAGGAGGTACAGACCTCCCTTCCCTTGTCCCTGGTTAGTGGGGTTGGGAGTTGCCTTCAAACTCTAATATCCAGCTGAATTCCCTTGCTTCTACCTCCTAATCTTAAGATGGTGCTCCTTTTCTTCTCCCACATCCCCACGCCAGTGGGGCTCTTCAGCCCTGGGAGGCTTCAATTTGTTGGGCCCTGCTTGAGCAGATATTCTGTGAAGCCACTTACTCCTTGCAAGGTCTCATCACCCCCATTTTACAGAGGAGAAAAACTAAGGCTGAATGACCTGCCCCAAATTATGGAGCTGTTAGGTGGTAGCTGCAGGCCTGACGCCAAGACCCCGCCCTTTCTCATACTTTGCCTCCTCTCTGGACCTTCCCCCAGGTCCTCTAAACTCGAATGCCTTGGGTCCAATCTTCCCCTTTCATCACGGTTGAGAAACTGCCTCCTCCAGCCAGAATTACTGTTTCTCTCCCTCATCTTCTGCTGCCCTTTGTCACTTTTCTCCCATCGAATAGTCAGCTTTTATGGATGCTTCCTCCCCAACCAGACTGTGAGCTCTGTGGAGCAGGGTCTGTAATAACTGCGTCTCCGACTTGCAGGAGGAGTGTGGACGAGAGAAGAGAATGAATGCAGGTCCCCAGAGGAATTAATCTGTCCTGCAGTCAACATGTGGCTTCCTGGGCAATTCCCCAAGCAGATTTTCAGGACAGCAACCCAGAGTGGCTCTGTATGTCTGAGCCTTGGACAGTGATCTCTGCCTGACCAATTGTCAGGAGCACAGGGAATGAAGTATTGGCTTTATCCAGGTGGCTTGATGATAAAGAATCTGCCTGCCAATGCAGGAGATGGAGATGTGGGTTTGATCCCTGGGTCTGGAAGATCCCCTGGAGGAGGGCATGGCAACCCACTCCAGTATTCTTGCTTGGAGAATCCTATGGACAGAGAACCCTGGTGGGCTACAGTCCGTGGGGGTCACAAGGAGTCAGATACGACTGAGCAGCTGAGCACCCACACGCGTGAGAAAGTATCCTGAAAACAGATGGGCTGTAATCCGGGTTTGGTTGTTGCTTTGTCTGTTCATCAGTATATTGAATGGCTACTATGTCCCAGGTATTGATTGGGCCCTGGGATACCATCGTGGTCTAACACACAGAGCCCTTACCTGCACTGAGCTTGAAGTCAGCAGGGCAAGACAGCAGTGTGTACAGCTTCCCTCCCAGCCTGGCCAGGTCTTCAGTCCTCATCTGTGTGACTTCACCAACTCATCACCTGGCTCACTGTCCTCAGCAGACTTCTGAGCTCCAGACAGTCTGAGACCTGCGACCTCGGATGATCTCACAGAACCTTGGTTTGCCAGCTTATAAGATGGAAATATTTGCTAGCTAGCTCCCCTTGCAGGTCTCGTGTGAGAATCTGAGGACGGGCAGGAACATGGGTGTGCAGAGCAGCCTTCTGCTCTGGACACTGGTGGTGGAACCACACGGGTTACCCAGTCCTGGGGTTGGGGATGCCTTTGCTAGCTCTTTTCTTGCACCTGTTGCTAGTCCCTGCTTGCATAAGCTTTTGTCTTGGAGGAAATACCCTCTCTCCTTATCTCTGGCGATAAAAAAGGCCAGAGTTTACCTTTTGCAACTCCTTCAGAGTCTCTCCTCTCCCAGACCCACACCCTTCCTTTCTCACTCATCCCAGTCATTGAGAGAATAAAAGACTGGCTTTTAATATAAAAATAAAAGACTGGTATTCTGGCTGCTTTGTACCCAGAATACAGCAGAGCTGTTGGCCAGGGAGCTATGGAGAGGAGTAAGGTTCCCATTGTGTGATATCGGCCAGGTAGGTGCAGGCTTGGGTGCAGCTGGGGACCTTCCTTCTCTTTCTCTTCCTCATTTTCAATATCCTGCCGTGATCATCTTTTGAGTGCTACAAGACGTTGGGTCATCTCTCTTTTTAAAAATGGATCATCTCTGTAATCTTATAATTATCCTGTTTGTAAACATTCTTATGGAAGAATTTATGGCTATTTAAATTAATTTACAATTAAATAAAAGAGACGACTGGCGACATTTCAGTGCTCAGTGGCTTTCACTACCCATGTGGCTAGTGGCCACCACGTGTGCGTGCTGCGTGCTCAGTTGTTGGGTCGTGTCCGACTCTTTGTGACCCCATGGACTGTAGCCCACCAGGCTCCTCTGTCCATGGACTTCTCCAGGCAAGAGTACTAGGGTGGATTACCATGCCCTCCTCCAGGGGATCTTCCCCACCCAGGAATCAAACCCTCATCTCTTGTGTCTCCTGCATTGGCAGGCAGGTTCTTTACCACTATTGCCACCTGGGAAGCCCAGTGGCTACCATATTGGACAGCAAGTATAGAACATTTCCATCACCAGAGAAAGTTTGGTTGGACAGGGCTAGTCTAGATTATCTTTCTTTAATTTATTCATTTGTTCAGCAAACATTTCCTAGAACCCTATCATATGCTAGGTTCTCTGTTAGACTCTGGAGAAGTGGGTATAACCCAAGCTTGGCAGCAGCTTTGGGAGCATCCAGTCAAGAGGACAGGCCGATGAACATAGCAGCTTGGAGGTGGGGCCAGCATGTTGGTTACCAGGCCTGGCTCCTACTCGGGATGCAGATGTGAATCCTAGGGTCTGCTGGCTCTCAGAGGGCTCACAGGATAGCACTGACAAGAGAGAGATCAGAGCAGCCTTCCTGGAAAAGTAGCGTTTGAATGGCCCAGCTATAGTGGGTGTGTTTTGCTGATTCCCCAGGAAGCAGTCCAGAGAGGGCAGATGGTTCATGCAAGTACACCTCTGAAGCTGGAATCATGCACATGGCCCCCTGATGACATCTCGCATAGATGTTTAGATAGGAATCACTCCTGTTGTTGTTGTTCAGTTGCCTAATCGTGTTTGACTCTTTTCAGCCCCATGGACTGCAGCACCCCGGGCCTTTCTGTCTCTCACCATCTCCCGAAGTTTACCCAATTTCATGTCCATTGCATCTGTGATGCCATCTAGCCATCTCATCCTCTAATGACCAGTCCCTTCTGCTTCTGCCCTTGATCTTTCCCAGCATCAGGGATTTTTTCAATGAGTCAGCTGTTTGCATCAGATGACCAGAATACTGGAGTTTCAGCTTCAGCATCAGTCCTCCCAATGAGTGTTCAGGATTAATTTCCTTTAAGATTGACTGGTTTGATCTTGCTGTCCAAGGGACTCTCAGGAGTCTTCTTCAGCACCACAGTTCTACAGCATCAATTCTTTGGCACTCCACCTTTTTTTTTAACAGTCCAGCTCCCATTGACTTCCAGCCAATTACTTGATCTTACTCCTCATCCTTCTTTGGAAAGTGGCAAAGATACAGATCTAGCTTTAAAGATACCTTTTAAAGGTAATCTAATAATTTTTATTTTTCTCACTTACATCAGAAGTATATACTTATTGTAGAAAATTTGGAAATTATAAGACACGCGCATACATGCTCAGTCACTCAGTTGGATCTGACTCTTTGTGATCCCATGGACTGTAGCTTGCCAAGTTCCTCTGTCCTTGGGATTTCCCAGCAAGAATACTGGAGTGGGTTGCTGCTGCCTACACCAGGGGATCCTCCCCCACCCAGGGGTTGAACCCCAGTCTCCTGTGTTTCCTGCATTGGCAGGTAGATTCTTTACCACTGGACCACTATAAAAAACATTATTTAATTTTTAAAATATTTTTTTATGTGGACCATTTAAAAATCTTTATTGAATTTGGTAGAATATTGCTTCCCTTTTATGTTTTGTTATTTTTTGGCTTGGAGGCATGTAGGATCTTAGCTCCCGGACTAGGGATCCAGCCTGCACTTCCTGCATTGGAAGATGCAGGAGTCGTCTTAACCACTGGACTGCTGGGGAGGTCCCTAAAAACATGTAAAGATGAAAATAATCCCACCCCAGGCGGTGATCACCATTTACGTTTCAGTATATTTCTTTTCAGTCTTTTTTCTATACGTATCTCTATATTAATATTTTTATTATCATTGGTATCATTCTGAATATAAAGTCTTATGTACTTATTTTTTAAACTTAACATTCTGTTAGTAACATAATAAAACTTCCCCATGCTGTTAAAATTCTTTGTAAACATTCAAAAAGGTATTGCATTTTATTACAGTTTTTAAATTATTTTGAATTGGCAGAACATGAAAATAGTTCAAAACTCAGAAGACCCAAAAAGGGTTCTTAGGAAAAGCCTTGCTCTTCTCCCCTCAACCTCCAGTTCCCTTTGCTGGAAACAACTAGTAATACTCCCTACCCTCCCCCATTTTTATTTAGCCTCTCAGAGATAGTTGATGTGGGTACAAACAAATACATATATATATATATATTGCGTGTGCACGATGCTTAGAATTTTTCACCTTTTCCCTTAGTATAGATAATGCTGCAGTTACTATTTTTATGCTTTAATCTTCATTTACATCTCTGATTGTTTTCTTAGGATAGATTCCCAAATTGAAAATGACTGGGTCAAAGGCCAGTGACCCACATATTACCAAATAGCTCTTTTGAAGGTGCATGAATTTTCACAACTGCATGCAGTGTCTTAGAGAACTCACTTCCCTTTATCTTCACTATTGTTTTGGAAGTAATCTCCAAATTGGAAGGTGGAAGTGACATGTGGTTATAGTTTTATTTACATTTATTTGATTTGTTGGTATAGTGGAATATATACTATGTATTGATTTACAGTCCTCTTTAGCTCCTCTTTTGCAAGTTGTTGCAGCTATGTTGGGGTCTAAATATTTTATTTGTCAAATTTAAAACCTTACATATTTTAAAGTGCTCAGTAAATTAGCTCAATAAGTTAATATTTTCTTTGCATTTGTTGCTAATATTTTTATGAGTCTGCCATTTAGGCAAGTTTTTTTTATGATGATTTTGAAACAAAAATTGAAAAATTTCATATAGTCCTAATTCCAAGATTTTCCTTAATTTCCTTCATTGCTTTTCTTATTACTATTTTGGGGAGCTTTTTTTAAATTAACATCCTGAAAATGAATTTTTATTTTCAGCAAAATAATGCTAACATAGTTTTTAAACCATCTAATACTCTCAGACTCCACAGGGAGTCAGTCCCTTGCCTTCCTCGTTGCATTGCTGAAGGCAGCTGCCTTCCTCTAGAGCTGCGGGGATGGCAACCTCCAGGGGGCACCACTCACCCCCATCTACATGGACAGTGCTCCCTGAGCTTGCACCACAGGGGCCCTGACTTCAACTTACTTAGTTTTCATTTTCTAGTATTTTCTTCCATTTGTCTCGGTTGCAAAAATAAAAACAATAATAGCTAAACATGGTGCTTATTACCAGGGTCCAGTGACGCTCTGAGCGCATTACAAGCATTATTCCTTTGATTCTCCCAACAACCCTGTGAAGGAGTTACTGCTGTTACCGGACTTGCAGATGAAGAAACAGATCCAGAGGAGGGAGTGATTTGTTCAGGGTTACATAACAGTGAGAGGTGAAGCCTTAACTGGTATATTCTATTTAGCCTTTAAGTGAGACTTAGGCTGCTATTTCTTTCCTGTTTTTAAAAACTGGTAATGATATTCCCACTAAATTCACACTCCACTGAGACTTTGGCTCAAATTAGAGGCTCACCAACTTCACTCTTTTTTGTTTTTTTCCTGTTTTTTTTTTTTTGTATTGGGGGTAGCTAATTAACAATGTTGTGATAGTTTCAGATGAACGATGAAAGGACTCAGCCACACGTAGAAAAATATCCATTCTCCCCTGAACTCCCCTCCCATCCAAGCTGTCACACATCATTGAGCAGAGTTCTATGTGCTCTGGGGAGGTCCTTGGTCTATCCATTTTAAACATAGTAGTGTGTACATGTCCATCCCAGAACTCCCCAACTATCCCTTATGGTATCCCTCCCCTCCCCCACCAACCATAAATTTATTCAAGTCTGTGAGTTTCTTCCTGTTTTGTAAGTGAGTTCATTTGTATCATTTCTTTTTAGATTCCATATATAAAGGATGTTGTACGATATTTCTGCTTCTAAATCTGACTGACTTCACTCAGTATGAGAATCTCTAGGCCCATCCACGTTGCTGCAAATGGCGTTATTTCATTCTTGTTAATGACCGAGTACTGTTCCATTGTATATGTGTATGACATCTTCTTTATTCGTTCCTCTGTCAATGGACATTTAGGGTGGTTCTGTACGATGTGAGAGCTGGACCATAAAGAAGGGTGAGTGCTGAAGAACTGATTCTTTCAAACTGTGGTGCTGGAGAAGACTTTTGAGAGTCCCTTGGACTGCAAGGAGATCAAACCAGTCAGTCCCAAAGGAAATCAGCCCTGAATATTCATTGGAAGGGCTCACGCTGAAGCTGAAGCTCCAATACTTTGGCTACCTTGTGTGAAGAGCTGATTCACTGGAAAAGACCCTGATGCTGGGAAAGACTGAGGGCAATAGGAGAAGAGGGCAGCAGAGGCTGAGATAGTTATATAGCATCACCGATTCAATGGGCATGAGTTAGAGCAAACTCCAGGAGATGGTGAAGGACAGAGGAAACTGGTGTGCTGCAATCCACGGGGGCGAAGAGTCACACATGGCTTAGCAACTGAACAACAGCAGAAACAACATGTCTTAGCTGTTGCAACAGTGCTGCAGTGAACACCGGCGTGCATGTATCTTTTTGGATCATGTTTTTCTCTGAATATATATCCAGGAGTGGAATTGCAGGGTCATAAGGTAGCTCTATTTTTAGTTTCTTAGAGAACTTTCATGCTGTTCTCCACAGTGGCTATACCGTCAGTATGGGAGGGGTCCCTTCTCTCCACGCTGACTCCAGCCTTTATTTGTGGATTTTTTACGGTAGCCTAGGCTCGCTGTCTGCTGGCTTCCTGTGTGGCGGCTGGGGACTTGGTTCTCTTGAAGCACTCCACTCAGTTCTCATCCCGCTTGCGCTGGCTCTCTCCTCCCGCCCACTCTGGTTGCAGCATGTCTGGTTGCAGTGGAGCAGCCGGTGCACAGCTGGGACTGTGGGGAGCTGGAGGCCACTGTGGGGATTTTGCTCCCTAGGTTTTGGCTGAGCCCCAAGACAGTAAGTACTGATAATACTGCTGTCTAGAGTAGTATTATCAATGCCTACTTCTACCTTCTGGAGCAGGACTTCAGGTACCTAAACTTAACTCTGGTTTGGAGATTCTTCCCTGGTACCTACTCTGAGGCTGTCAAAGGGTTGAGATGTAAGAGAGCACATTTTCTTGGAGAAGTGGGCAGGGAGGGGGTTAGTTTTTCCTCATACAACCCAGATACGAAGGGCTCTGAGAGGCCCACTCAGAGGCCCAACGTGCTTCTCTGTCCCTGAAGGTGTTGGGAGATGAAAGCTGTGGTTGGAGGCCATGTCTAGTAGCAGAGTGAAGGGGGAGGCTACACTGTTCTTGTGATGGGCAGAGGGTTGTGTTCCAGGGGTCCTTTTCAGACCGACCCACCCTGCCCGAGAGGGCTTCTTGCCAGGCAGAGATGAGACTGGCGGTGTTCCATGGGAACAGTGGAGTGCTCTCTCGCTAACCCGTGGACGTGGGCATTGAACACCTATGTCCAGAGAGCTCTTTTGGTACCCGGCGATCGAGCCCCTTCCTGCCATTCCAGTAGACAAAGGAAGGCTACCTTATTGCCCTTCTACCTTGCTGAGGGCCCCCAGCCGAGACAGGCCCAAGTGAGGCGAGGGGAGGAGCTTGGCTGTAAATGAAGAAATTCAAGGTTTAGATTATTAATCTGGACGGGACATCTTAATTACTAAGCTGAGACTGTTCTCGGGACTAAAAGTGTCTGGAAAATGTTTTATGATCTAAGAATGATCCAAAGAGTTAAGGAAACTTCTAGAGACTTCACAGGACTGGGGAGTGGGGATGAGGAACAAACAGGTCTGGAGATTGTTTTTGTCTTTTCTAAATTTTTTTTAATGTAGACTATTTTTAAAGTCTTTATTGAATTTGTTGCAATACTGTTTCTGTGTTATGTTTTGTTTTTCTGACTATGAGCCATGTAGGATCTTAGCTCCCTGACCAGGGATCAAACCTGTACCCCCTGCATTGGAAGATGAAGTCTTAGACACTGGACCACCAGGGAGGTCCCCTGCTGATTGGATTTTAAAAGGGCCAGAGGGGATGGGGTGGCATGAAGGTAGTATTGTTTCTGTAGTGCCATCTGAAGTCCACTTTTCATGCACCGTGGAAACTTTTTCTTTGTGTTATAACGTTTTGTTTTCCTGGGGTTAAATAGGAAAATCTTTTTTTTTAATTGCTTAAAAAGTTTGCTTAGTTTTGTATTTGTCTATTGTCATTTTCTCCTAAATGTTCCATCAGTTTTGACGGACATCTGTCAGTCATACTTTCCTAAATGCTCAAATGCTTGGGGTTATCTTAGTGCCATTTCTGCTCTACCTGAAAGAGGTAAGGAGCGTTTCTCTTGTAACTGCTGACCTCCTGCGATTCTCACTGATGCTATAGGAATCCCTAGTTTCTGCCCTCCACACATATCACATTCTCTGACTGATTTAAGCAGAAAAGAGATTTTATTAAAAGGATGCTGGGTGACTCTCAGAATTTCTAATTATGGTTTGGAAGCTACATAGCCAAGAAATGTGTTAGTGGTCCCGGTTGTGTCCCACTCTTTGGGACCCCATGGACCGTAGCCCGCCAGGCTCCTCTGTCCATGGAATTCTCTAGGCAAGAATACTGGAGTGAGTGCCCTTTCCTCTTCCAGGGCATCTTCCCGACCCAGGGAACGAACCTGAGTCCTCTGCATTGCAGGCAGATTCTTTACCATCTGATGAGCCAGAACCTTACCCCAGATTCTGCCACAGGGCTTGCAGTGAAAACAGTGGGTGCCAGACTTTGGCAGCTGGGCCGCTGTCCTTGGTCACTGGCCCTCATCAAATCCCTGTTTTTGCCCCTGCAGGTCGGTTTGAGCTGTCCTCCTGGGTGGATATTTCGGATGGACAGAGCCTGGGCCATGTGCCTGTGCCTCATCTGCAAGGGTGGCTGGGGAGGCACATCTTTGCACGCAGCACTTTTTCATTGGGCACATGCTCGGCACCCCTCTAGATGCTGGGAAAACAGGCAACAAGCTCGCACTTTCATTTCAGAGGGGGAAAGTACAGTGATCAAAGAAACAATCAGATACCATGTTTACCAAATGATGGTCCATACTTTGGAGGAAAAGCAGGGAAGGGAGTTAGGGGAACTGCTGTTTTCACGTGTGGTCATGATAGTGAGACACTGCAAAGATGAGAGCTGTGAGGGATCTGATATTTTTAGCTTATGTGTGTGTGTTGGGCTGAAGTGGTGGGGTTTTTTTTGTTTGTTTTATAAAGGGAGTGATTTTCCCAGTAGAGAAAATCTATTCAGATGCTCAGCACCCAAAAGAAGGTCAAATGTCCTTTGCACTGTATTTCCTTTTTTCTTAGTTTAGCCCACAATTTGTTGGAGTCCATCCTCCAGCCACTTTGTGAGAAAGGTAAGTAAGGGTATTTGTCAGAGAAGTGTCTCGTTCCTGATTAAGAGTCTGGCTGGGGAACTTTGATAATAATAACTAACCTTTTAATGCATATGACCATGTGCCAGGCATAGTTCTCAGTGCATTACATCAGTTAACTTATACTCACAACAACTTGTTGAATGTTATGCCTGTTTTACAGACGAGGAAACTGAGACTCAGTGAGGTTAAGTAATTGACCGTGGTCACACAGCTCGTAAGTGGCCGGGCTGAGATTTGAACTCTGGCCATCTCAGAGCCGATCCTGTTAAAAATGTCTATGATACCGTTCCATTGTCTCTCAGCTCCCCTCATTGCTGTCAGGCAGCCAATGTCATAGTGATGCCTGAAACCCCACATAGGTCCCTTCCCCATCTCCAATCTGTTTTCTGGCTTTCAAGATATTCTCTTCATCCCTGGTATTCTGAAAGTTTCCAGTGGTGTGCCTTGATGTGGGGTTTTTTTTTTTTTCCATTAACTGAAGTGGGTGCTTGCTGTGTCCTTTGTTTCTGAATGCCCTTCAGTTCTAGACATTTTTATATGGCAGTTCCTGGAATTTTTCCCCCTGTACCGTTTATCTTTTTCTTTTCCTGGAAATCCCATTAGTTGCATGTTTGGCTTTCTGTATTGATCCTCTGATTTTCTTATCTTTCTTTCATCTCTAGCTCTTTGTCTTTTTGTTCAGTTTTCTAAGAATTTCCTTGGCTTTCCCATTTTATTTTAAAATGTTTGTTACTTTTAATTTGTAGAAGCACTTTCTTGGTCTCTAACAGTTCCTTCCTTGTGCTTTGTCTTTGGTTGTGGATGCAGTATCTAACACATCTTTTCTTCTATCCTCTGTGTTCCTATTTTGTGTTTGTGGATTTCCATTTGTCCTGGTTTGGGTTCATTCTGTCAGCTTGGGCCTTTGCTCCCATGTTTGTGACAATGATCTGACCTTCAGAAGCCATCTCTTCTACTAATTCTATTGCCTTTTCTCTACCTGTTGCCCTTGTGTGCTCCCTGCCTTCCTTGCCTAGCTTAGAATTCATCTTACACTCCCTCCTTTCCAAGCAGCTGGCATGTCAGGCTCCAAGCCTGCTTCAAACAGGACCGTCTGGGCCTGCCTGTTGACGTGCCAGCAGAGATGGCCGTACTAAGCCATCCGATCCATATCTGCTCCACAGCCTGGCTGCCCACTGCTTCTTGCTGTGTGCACACAGGTGCCCTGCAGTTGTCAAAGCCAAACCATCCTTGCCTTGTTCTTCTCGTCCCATTCTCTCTCATTTTCCTCTAAGACATCCCTCCTGTACTCCCTCTTCTGCAGTGTGACCTTTCCCCTCTCTGGAGCTCATTCCCATCAGCATATACAAACTGCTCCAGAATCTTCCAGCCTAAAAGCAGGCTTCCTTGAGCTCACACTCCCTCCTGCTACAGCTTTACTTCTCTGCTTCTGCTGAGGCGGAAACTTCCAGGAGTCGCCTCGGTTTACAACCTTTCTTTCATCACCTCCCAGTCTCTGTCCTCCTCAGTCTACAGACTGCTCGTGTCAAGGCTCCCGTGGCCTCAGCTAACCTCTGTGTCTGTCTCCCTCTTACTGCCTGCGCAGCAGTCTCGGTGCAGTGACCAGTCCTGGTCTCTGGCGGCCCCTTCTCGTTGCCCTTGCTGGCCTCTCCACCAGCAGTGCCCAAGTTCCAGTGTCGCTGGGCTCCGGGCTCAGCCCTGCCTCTCCACCACTTTGTCTGTGCCACTCCCCAGCACTGCTCTCCTGGGACTTGCAGCAGTTCCCTCACTGGGCTCCCTCCTGCCACTCACCCGTCTGTAGTCCAGTGCAAGCTGGAGTTAAAATGCAAATCACGCCACCGCACTTCTCTGTTTAAAGCTTCCGTCAGTGTTCTGTTCTGTCCGGGCTCACGAGGCTGACGTGACATCTGGCCTCATCCTCTCCGTCTGCTCTGCCTCTCTTAGCTCACGCTGGCCTCACTGAGCTTTCTGTCCTGGACATGGTAAGCTTGTCTTCTTGTTGGGGCCTTTGCACGGCCTGTTCTTGCTGCCTAGCTTACTTTTCTAGTTCATCTTCGCACAGCAGACCCAGGTATCTGCTGAAGGGTCACCTTCCAAAGAGGCCTTCCCTGACCACCCAGTTCATCTGTTTTATTTTGCTCTTGGGTTTTCATCAGAGCACTTGTTATTACTCAGTGTTTTCTAGTTCAGGGTTGTCCTTTGCTCTCCAGAATGAAGACTCTACCAGAAGCAGGGATCTCACAGGGCTTAGCACAGGTAACCCTCTTGCTAATTCTGTCCATCTGGACAGTGGTTACATTGTCATGGCTGTCTTCCGGAGGGGTGGGGGCAGGAGGCGGTTGCAGGACCACGCTCCATCCAGCTCTGGGCCCATCTCTGCATGGGGCCTGGCACAGCTTCTGCAGAGGCATGGCTATTTTTTGTAGGGAAAAAAAAAATGCATTTCTTGTTCATCTTGTGTGGGCCTTGGTTTTGATGCTGTCTGCAGCTGGTGGAGTAGAAAAGGTAGTGGACCATTGTGGACCTGAATTTCCATACTGTCTTGAGCCATGTAAGATCTCTTAGTTTTCTCTTCTGTGAAATGGATGATAAACCGTATCTGGGATCCTGTGAGGCTTAGGGGAGAAACAAGGTAGGAAAGGAGAAGGCAATGGCACCCCACTCCAGTCCCCTCGCCTGGAAAATCCCATGTACAGAGAAGCCTGGTAGTCTGCAGTCCATGGAATCGCTAAGAGTCGGACATGACTGAGCAACTTCACTTTCACTTTTCACTTTCATGCATTGGAGAAGGAAATGGCAACCCATTCCAGTGTTCTTGCCTGGAGAATCCCAGGGACAGAGGAGCCTAATGAGCTGCCAGCTATGGAGTCGCACAGGGTTGGACACAACTGAAGCGACTTAGCAGCAGCAGAGTAGGAAATGACTGAAAAAAAAACAAAAAAAAAACCACAAACAAACCTAAAAAAGAGGGCGTTTGTGTAACTCATCCTGCAGTTCCAATGCAGTGACCATTTATGAAGCACCTAGAGCTGCTCTCCTAAGGGAATGTTCATGTTTACAAAGCTCATATAATCTTCAGCACTCCTGTGAGCATCCTGGTGATTTTGCACCTGAAGAAGCTGAGACTTGGAGAAGATGAATGACTTGCTGGTAATTTGTGGAGCTTGTGATGCCTCTGTTTTCTTAGGCTTGGCTCAGTTTCCTACTAGTTTTGAACTTTGTTTATAAACTAAAAAATATTCAAATTGCTGTTTCAGTTTCTTCCTTCCTTTATGTGGGAGGAGGAGGCTAGGGGAAGGTAGAGGGAAAGGGGAGATCTTAGGACTGGTCCCATCCAGCCACACACCCCACAGCCCATCTCAGCATGAAGAGGCTGAGGCCCTCGGGGGACCAGGTGCCCTTGGTGAGGAGGCTGTCATACAGCCTGTGCTTCCATGTCTTTGGGGGATAAATTAGTTATAATCTTGGAGGCCATGTCCCGTTTTCAAAATCCTCTTCTCCGCACTTTCTCTTCTCTCCTGCTTCCAAGTGTGTGCTCTCTGTCTCTCTGTGTCCTTGGTCACCTCTTCCTTCTGTTTCTCTCTGTTTCTCCACTTGTTGATGTCTCTATACTGTCTCTATTTCTGACTTTCCCTTTTTCTTCCTCTCTGCATCCTTCTCTGTCTTTCTATCCAGGCTTTTCTTTGCCCCACTCTCTGTGTCTTTTCCTTCCTTCTCCCTGGTGCTGCCTTCCTGGGTCCATACTCAAATTTAGGCTCCTGCTATCTGCTATTTCTGAAAAGTGCTCCTGTGACAAATTATGTCTGAAAAGAATCCATGTGGTGGCCCACTGCCATGGAAGCTCTTCTCTGCACTTGAACTGCCTAGAAACTGGCTCCAGTGGGAACGTCTGAGAACGACCCTGCTGCCCATGACCTTATGCACAAAGTTGGGGGACTCTTCTGCCTCTCCCTTTGTGTACATCCTGACATTCTGTGCTTGGCACCAGGGGACATGGATAGGGAAGCTGTTTGTCATGAGCATTGCTGCTGGGGCTTTATGAATCCTGCTATGGGTATAGGTATCTCAGCAGAGGGCTTGCTTGAGTAGGCTTTGAGGGGTGAAGAGTTGCTTTACTAGGTAGTGAGCAGGGAGAAGGCTTGATTCTCAAGATGTGCTTTGCCGACCAGCAGCATGGGCATCTAAGAGCTTCATAGAAATACAGAATCTCAGTCTCACCCCAGGCCTGCCGAACCAAAATCTGCTTTCTAACAAGATTCCAGGTGATTCGTGTGCACCAAAGCTGAAGACCCACTGCACCAGCCAAGAGTGTGTTAAGGTCTGATGGGAGAGAGCCTGTGTGTTGGGCAATGGGGAGGAATTTGCTGTTGCAGGAAATTGGCTGAAAGTGGCCTGAATGAAACTATAAATGGAAGACGTACTCAAAGTGTGCCAGGCCTTAAACAGTCCACTAAAGAGGAGGATGGAGCTGAGGCCATGCTTGCTAACTTGCTGATAACTGCCAGACCCATAGGATTTAGGGATCATCAGATCCTGTTTTCTTATAAGATGAATGGAGAGACTGAAGCCCAGAGATACCAAGTGACTGGTTTAAGATCACACAGCAAGTAAGATGAGGGATGGGATGAGAAATCATGTGTCTCAGACTCCACAGCTCTCAGACTCTTTTGGGAATTTGTTTGCTTATAATAAGAATGACTACTGCTTAATAAGGTCATGCTACAGGCCATGCATACAGCTAAGAGCTTCCCATTGGCTTAAAGATAGTTCATTTCCCTATTGTGATCTACACTTAACACACAGGAAACTAGGCCTCTGAGAGGTAACCTTGTTTGCCTAACGACAAGGGGCTTTAGAGACAGAGCTGGGCTCTGAACTGATAGGCGGCTGATTCCAAGGCCTGCTGCCCTGCCCACCTGGAGGACAGGCAGAGAGATGTGAACTTTATCCTCGAGATGATGGGACGTCACAGAGGCTTTTGAGCAGGGGAAGGACCTGGTCAGACCTGGGTTTGGGGGTGATCACACCAGTGGGGTGATCCCTGGGCTCTTTGGGTGCCCTTGGGTGAGCGAGCCCCTTCTTGGTGTCCTCACCAGTCACGTTCTAGGAGAGGCTCTCGAAGGTCCGTTCTGAGTCTGGCTTTGGGCGTCAGGCAGTGACTGCAGAGCTGCTTGCTGGTGGGTGGCTTGGCCCTGGTTTCTACAAGTGTGTGGGTTGTTTCAGTCCTGGGGTGGGAGGTGGGGGGCGTGTGTAGTCAGAGAAACGCGGAAGAGGTGGCGGTTGTGCAGGGGGGAGACTGACCAGCCCCCTCCAGCTCGGCCACCATCACCGACTCCATTCCACATATGATTCTGATTAGGGGGCCTGTGTAAAAGTTACCTAAACAGTGCTCTAATTACTCTGTTTAGGAACATTCACATGCGTGGGAGGGTTCCTGGCACTGGCTTCCCACATGTGCTGGGGGTCTGCGGGGAGGCACCGCGTTTGCACGAGCATGAAGGCTGTGTCCGAGCGATGCCGCCTGGGCACAGGGACCCTGCAGAACCCACTCAGGGAGTTCTTCGAGGAGCCTGGCAGGCAGAGGAGGGGGCGTGACTGTTCTAGGCTCTTGCTTGCAGAGGAGAGCTCGTCCTCAACCTCTCATCCTCCCTGTGAAATAGGTGGTATTGTCCCCAGGAGGGGTGAGACAGAGCCTGGAAAGTAGGTATCAGCGACCGAGCATGGGACTTGGAGTGAGCAAAACGGTTCTCTCACTGCCTGACCCTGCCTGGGCGAGTGCCTTTCCCTCTTTGAATTTCAGTTTCTTCATTTGTCTCAGACTGTCTGTCCTTCAGGCTTGTTGTGAAGATGAGATAAAGCACGTGAGAGGACTTGAACTGTGGTCTGACCAGGGTCGCCGTGTCTCACACCTTGCCCGGGCTCCACATTCATGAGAGTGCACAACCTCTGTGGCCACACATAGCTTGTGTGTGTGACATGTACAAGGTGGTGCGTGCATGTGTGCTAAGTCACTTCAGTTGTGTCCGACTCCTTGCAACCCCTGGACTGTAGCCTGCCAGGCTCCTCTGTCCATGGAATTTCCCAGGCAAGAATACTGGAGTAGGCTGCCATTTCCTTCTCCAGGGGATCTTCCTGACCCAGGGATCGAACCCCCTCTCTTATGTCTCCTGCATTGGTAGGCGGGTTCTTTGCCACTAGTGCCACCTGGGAAGCTGTGGGTTGTTTATTTCCTTTACTGTTGGGTCAGACAGAAACCTTCTGGCTGGGTATGATTCAGAGCGCCCCCTGGAGGTGGATAGGCCTGGCATTTGTGGGTCTTGGCTGCACAGAGGGCCAGCACCCAGGGCTCTTTGGTGCTTCAGGAAGAAGGTGCTCCCTGTCCAGCCTCTCTGTTCTTCTGTCCAAGTACTCCCCTTCCACCCTTCTGTACATCTGTGGGTGCCCCTGTGTGCCTCTGTGTAGGTCCACCGACAGTAAGGCTTTCAGATATCCATTGTTCTTTTGCCCACCTAGCCCCACATCCACCTCTTTGTGTGAATACCTGTCAATATTTGTATCCATCCAGCTAGTCACTGATTGGCCGACATTTACCAAGCCCTGTCACGTGCCCTGCTCTTTCTCTGCACTAGATGGCATGGGATGAATCAGATTTGCCTCTGTGAGGAATCACTGGAGGTGGGCATGGCTTTCTGTCTTTGACATCAAAGAAGACCATAAACTCCTTGACCTTCCTTTAAAGATGAATCACACGAGACAGTAAATCTGAGTGAGTCTTCCTTCCACCTTTCCTTTCCCTTCCACCTACTTGTCTGTTTACCCCTTCACCCGTTTACTCACCCATGTGTCCACCCATCTTACCATCTATCCACCCACCTGCCTACTCATCTACCCATCTGTATAATCCACCATGAAGCCATCTAACTGCTACCAGCTACCCAGCTATCCTGCTTCCCACTGAGCCACCCAACCACATACTAACTCATTCACCTTTATACCATCAACAAATATATTTGCATGATCTCAATAGATGTGTATGAAGCACTGTATTAGATTCTGGAAAACTAGCCTGATAAATTCCCTGCATCAGTAGAGTTACTCAGATTGGCTTTTTAAACTCAGATTAGCTTTCCCAACTCTGATATTCTGTAATACATAGAAGCACAAGACAGGGATCCTGCTCTTATTTATTCACAAATCTACACGTTTCATAGTTGTTAAATGTCTACTGTGTACCTGAGGCTCTCTGAGACTCTTGGGATAGTATGGTGAATAAGACAGACAATCCTTGACCTTGTGGAGTTTGCATTCTAGTGAAGGAGACAGACAGTGAAGGAGTAATAAATTGCAGTAAGTTCCTCCGTGTGCCGGGTGTGGGCAAGGCTCCCTCAGGGAGTTTCTAGTCTAGCTGGTAGTGAGACAAGTCTGGACAAAGATAAGATTCTCAGACTCTGTGGGTGTGGGCTATGTTCCAAACTGGAGTGCACCTGTACAGCAGGGACTCCTGCTGTACAGTGCTGTAGTTGAGGAGGACCTCCCAGGGAAGGGAAGGGTTCAGCCTGGGAGTTCACAGTATTGGGGTACCTGCTGAAATATGCAGATGACGGACCATTCAATGCCTGGAGCCAGCGTTCAGTTTACTAAATTTGCTGACTGAAGCCAGAGCGTTGCCCAGTCTGAATTGCTGGCCTAGAATCACAAAATGAAGGGGTGGGATGAGGTGAGCTATAAAGTCTTCTGAACCATGGCTTTGAGATCTACGCATTTAATTAGTAGGGGAGACATAGTTATGTCATGTTTTATGGTGGCATTCTTGAATATACCATTTCGAGTAATAATCTTTGTAACAATCTTGTGAGGGAGGAGTGCTGCCCCCATTTTGCAGATGAGAAAGTGAGTCTTCCTACTGTATCAAGGCTACTTTGAGCCTTTGCTTTCCTTTCAAAGCTTCAGGGAAGTCCACCGCTGGATGGACAGACGTGTCTGGAAACACCAGCCCTGAGTGGGGCACGTGTTAAGGGTCTCAGAGCTCTGTCTTCATCCCATGGACATCATCTCTGAAGATGGCAAATGCTTCTTTTTGAGGGAAAAAGTCAGTACATGATTTCGATATCTTTAATAGCAGGGACCCTGGAACAGAACATATGGTAATTCACTGCTTTCTTATTAGATGAGGGTCACACGAGATGCTGGCAGCGGTCACTTGGCCCTAAGTGACAGCTGGGACTCAAGTCCAAGGCTGTTTGACTCACCAAGCCTCGTCCTCTTTCCCTGTCTCCATTTCAGGGCTCTCGAAACAGATTGGGAGAGTGCCAGGGAGAAAGGAGATTGAAAGAGAAGGGGGAAGGTTTTTACCCTCCTATTCTCTCCTGTATCTTCCCTATGAGAAAAATGCAGAGTAATGCTCCTTCCTCAAAAAAAAAAAAAAAAAAAAAAAGCTTCTTGGTCTGAGAGTCTTTTTGCAGTGGAGAAAGCCAGTATTTGGTCCAACTAGAGGTGCTTTGTGATCTAACAGGTGCTGCGGACTCAGAATCTTTTGTTGAAGGGCCCTGCGTGCACTTATATTATACCCAGGACCAACTCCAATCTCCCTGTTAATTACGAACATTTAGAAATGTTCCTGACTCTTCCCAGAGTTCCCGCTTGTGAAACTCCATGGGTCAGAGGCCACACATGTTTTGATTTTCTTATTTGAGGTATTATGTGTTCAAGGTAGATTTATGCTGCAACCTTTGTTTATTGACTTGTACTTTTCCCTGTGAACCTAATGGAACATGACAGATGATATTTACAAGGCACGTGTTTCCGATTAAATCATGTGAGACATTAAAGTCCGATAAATGAAAAGCCCCTTTGAAAGGCCAGGTTCAGAGAGGAGGAGGCAGTCTCTGATGGGGCCTGGATGGTGGAGTTGCCCCTCAGCTGGCTGCAGGAAATGCTGAAGGTAGCAGTCCTTTGGCGAGGGTGGGACCTGTGCATGGGGATTTCCCACCTAGGGGTCAGAAAAAGTCTTCACAAGTCCTTCTTACTCTCAACCAACTGGGGAAGAAGGAAAGGAAAGAGCGCTCCTTTTTGGAGCACCTACTGTGTGCCAGGCTTTCTTGTAGAAATGCTTTCCTGCAGAGTCTAGCTGAACTTCACAACTCTGATGCTATTGCCTTCCCTAGGGGCATCCACAAGGTATGGGATTGAGGATGTTGGCTGCAGCCTGCAGGGACCACTTTCAGGTCTTAGCTCTGCCATTCTATGTCACTAAGCCTCGGTTGCTTCCCCTGTAAAGCGAGGCCAGTAATACCATCCTTGTCCGTGCTCCATAGTTCACGAGCAAGTGTTATCAATGGAGGTGCACTGCGAGGATGACTTATCAAGGTCACTGCCAGTAGGAAACTGCAGCCAGAGTGCAGGCCTTCAGGTTCCAAAGACTTCCCGGATGCTACTGTGACGGGGCTGTGCTGGGCAGCCTGGCCAGCCAGGGCCGCCTGCTGACTCCCGTGCTGGCACGTGGGGTATTCCCTTGGCCTTCCTGAGACTTCCCAGGAGCATTAATGGGAAAGCTCGGTAGGCAGGATTAGCCTAATCGGGAGTCTTTCCATGGAGGTCAATTAAAGGATTTGGGTAAATATAAAAAGTGGAAACAGCTTGGGATGGAAGGCTTTCCCTACCCCCATCTCCCTCCCTCTCTCCTCCTCCCTCCCTTGCTCCTTCCCACTTCTGCCTCAGAAGGGATGGGGTGGGGAGTGGGGTGCTACTGACCTATGGGGCTGAGCACAGCCAGGAGACACACTTTTTTCCCCCCCTTTTTGGGACACCTGGTGGCAGGTGGCCTGAGAATGACTGAGAGTAGGATTGGATATTTCTCATATTTAAAATTTCTTCTTAAGACCTCTAACTAGCTTAGCTGCTTTATAGGAGCAGAGACTGACAAAGAGGAGAGAAGGACACATGCCAGCCCCCCTCCACTTCCCACAATAGAAAAGCTTGCTCTTGGAAACACTGACTTCCTCTCTGTGCAAGAGCCTTTATGGACCCTCATCTGCCCTGTCCCTGGAGACTGGACATCTGATTTTCATCTCGATGAAAGGGCAAGGTAGGGATCTGTGCATTTGTGGGGAGGCTGGCTCTGAAATCTGCCAGATTGGATTCACCCCCTGGCCTTGCCACTGGCCAGCTGGGCATCCTGGGCAGGTCGCTTTCTCCCTCTGGGCCTCAGTATCCTTGTAGGATAAATAGTTGTTATGGGAGTCAGATGCCACAGTACCTATGAAGGTTCTGAACTGGGGCCGACACCAAATTAGAATCTGCTAGATCTTCCCAGGAGGCAGCAGGGACCTAGGAAAAGCCCCAAGGAGCCAAAGCCTCCTTCCTTCATTGCCCAGTGCTGTTAGGTGTGTGCAGGGAGTGGGTGTGAGTGCAAGCCTCCCCTGCTCATTCCCCTCCCCTGGCCTCCTTTTACTCATCTGCAGAATAGGGGCGAGAATCCCTCTTCTGCCTCCCAAGAGACAGTGCTTATGAGAGCCCTTGGAAAACTGCAGACTCTATAAATAAAGTAGTGATAACAATGATTGTGCTTCCCATGGAAAGTTACAGAGAGCACCCTCTCCTTTGACTTAACAGCACTCCCCCAGGGCTGTCTCTTATACACATCTAGATCTTTCAACCTGGCTTCCTTTCCTCCCTTGAAATCTTG